>CAKNYM010046088.1:77687-90677 GCA_932195095.1 Andricus curvator
ATTCTGTTAATCACTCCCCAACGAAAATACCGAAGGTTTTGCAAAATTTTGTTATTGCTTTTTTCCATTGACAAGAAACTATTGTATGATTTGCAAAACTAAATACATAACGCAAGCCAAAAAATACAAACATTTCGCAAATCGTACTGAGTGGTAATTAACTTAGTACTAACATAATATTAGATTTGCAAACTGTTTACTACGTGGCAACATTGATAATGATAAACAAACTTTTTTTTTTTTTTAATTATTCCCCAGATTAAATTCTCAAGGTGTTGCAAAAGGATTTTTTCTTACTATTGAAGGGTTCCATATAGTTTGTAACGGATTTACTGTTTTTTTTATTCGATAATGCAATGTGGGCCGGATACTAAGATCCATTGCATTATATATAATTTTTAAGTGAAAATTTTTGATACGTGAATAATTTTTTAAAATAATTTTTATAAGGTAATGGGAGCATGATTAAAAATTTCAATTCATTTTAAAAATTGAGACAATTTCGGAGACAATTGTATATTATAAGACAAGTGTGAATAAATAACGATGTTGCCTTTCCTCCCATGTAACTATTTAGTGTATTGCATATCGAGGGACGAGAGACGACAATTTTTATAACGCATCTAACGTAATCTTGACTTGATATATCTGTGGAACGAGTCACGAGTAGAATTTTTGGCCTAAAGGTTTGCAACTCTACTTGCAACGCGCTCCATCAAGCATCAAAAGTCTAACTTCCGATAACTGAGTTATGAAAACAAAATTTCTATTATAATATTCAGAAATTAAATATTTTTTTTAATTTATAGTTTCGCCGTTATTGATTGAGATAGTTTACCTTTTTTAATTTTTCAAAGGCCATTCGTGAGTTCTTGTTTTTTTCTGAATTTTCACTGTTTTGTAACTGTTTTTTTCGGACATTGAAAAAAAAGCTATTATTTTTATTAATTCTTTTCTTTGAATTCCAGTAAAAACCAAGAGAAATTGGGAGGTTTCTTTTGCAACACCTTGAGAATTTTATCTTGGGAATAATTTAAAAAAATATAAGTCTGTTTATCATTATTAATGTTTCCAAGTAGTAAATAGTTTGCAAATCTAATACGATGTTAGTACTAAGTTAATTATCACTCTGTACGATTTTCGAAACGTTTGTACTTTTTGGCTAGTTTAACAAAGTATCTAATTTGTTTAATTGCAATTTTAATATTGTTGCCATTCGTGCAACATTTGCAATTCTCGCAGGAATTTTATGAGTGAAATTGCAAAAAATGCAAAATTAATTTAAAAAACGATAATTTGCGTTATGCATACAGTTTTGCAAATAATATAATAGTTTCTTCTCAATGGAAAGAAGCAGGAACAAATTTTTGCAAAACCCTGCCAAGTTGTAAACGCTTTGCAAATGTAATATGACGTTGGTAATAGGTTCTTTATCACTCAGTACGATTTGCAAAATGTTTGTAATTTTTGGCTAGTTTACAAAAGTAACTAATTTGTTTAATTGCAATTTTAATATTATTGCCGGCCGGGCAACATTCTGCAAATTTGATAATTTTCAGATCTCGAAATTTTTAATATTTGCTACCCAAAAACACAACCTTCGCAATTTTCGCTGAAATTTTAGGAGTCGAATTGCAAAAATTTTAACAATAATTTAAAAAACGATAATTTGCGTTTTGTATTTAGTTTTGCAAATCATATAATAGTTTCTTCTCAATGGAAAAAAGCAGAAACGACATTTTGCAAAACCGTCGATATTTTCGCTGGGGAGTGATTAATGAAATAACAATTTGTTTATAATTAATAATGTTGCCGTATCATGAACGTTTTGCATATTTAATAAAGGATAGTGACTGAGTTCATAATTACTCACTCAAGTTTACAAAATGTTTTATGTTATATAATTTCGTTGAAGCCCTTCGGAATTTTTGTTAATTGAATCGATTTTTATGTTTAATTCCACTAGTCTATTAAACAATTTGGGAATGTTTTCAACAATAAAGGAAATTAATTGAAGGAACAAGTAAATGAAAAAGTGGTTTAACCCTTATACATTTTTTATTAGAGTTGTTAAACGTGCAAAATCTGACTAATGATAATAATTGTATATAATAATTATTATTATATTATAATCTAATAATTGTATAAATATTAATTTTATAGAATAAAGCACATTCCAAAATGTTTAATTTATAAAAGCTAATTTTTTTCTATATCATTTTCAGATTGCACTTGAAAATTCATATTTCCTGCACTTGATTTATTTACCACGAAGTATAAGATGCCATAATATCTCATAATTCACTTTCAGATTCCAACATTTACTTCATTTTCATCAAATAAATCACATATTTTGAAACATTATTTCAAATAGCCCGCCGAAATTCGAACATCTTACCTGAATTATCGTCTGCGACGAGCAGTCAGAGAGGCATTTTTTTTATTTATTTTATTATTATATACATTTCTAAGAGCTGAAAAATATATACGAATGAAATAGTTGTCTCAAATTATTACTTCAATTACTTGTTATAGTTTAAACACGTTGTCTTTGCTTAAAATTAAACAATGACCGCTCTTGCTCGCTCTGCTCGGTCATGACCGAGCATGCTCGGTCTTGCTCATGCTCGAGCACGAGCAAGGTGGTAAACGTCCACCACTACTGATATGCTACGAAAGTAATAGCTCTGTAAAAGTCGCTCGATTGAACATTAATTATTATTGATATTATTCTGAGAACACTTTTGAAAATATACGAGTGTTGAGAAAATGTATTTCTTGTCACATAGCGAGCATTTAATGACGATTTAAGAAAGGATGTCATAAATTTTTTTTAGATGTAATCAATTTTAAGAACACGAATGACTGAAAGTTGTTTATATTGAAATATCTGCATTCTTTCATGTACCAAAGTGGGTTATGAACGCTTTAGATTATAAGTGGTCTTTAATTTGAAAGGCCATATCCCAGGTGCGAAATTGGGTCGGCTGCCAGAGATTGACCATCGGCCCAAAGTCGACCCTGCTTTGGTAACCGATCTACGGTAACCAGAGTTGGGCCGTCTAAGGTGTTTTCAGGCTGCCATGGTCCCACCGACATTGGCAACTGACGTCGGCAGCGGGCGAAAAGCCGACTGTCGGCCCAATTCTGGCCCAACGTTGGGCCGACCATCGGATGAACTGTGGCAGATTGGTCGTTACGACCGCAAAAATGCGGTCGGTCCAACTCTGGATACAGCAGTCGGTTAGCGACAAGTCACCTTGATGCATCCGACGGTCGGTCAAACCTTGGCCCGAGTATGAACAGACCGTCGGATAAACTCTGGTTCATTGTTTCAAAAAGACCGTGAAAGTACGGTCGGCTCGACTCTGGGCAAGAGATGCCCGACCATCGGCATAACATTGCATTGCATAAGTCATCATGATGCACCCGACGGTCGGTCAAACCTTGGCCCAAATATGGGCTAGCCGTCGGATATACTAGGGTTTAAAAAAAGTTTGAAGAAATGTTTCAAAAAAATTGTTTAACAAAATTTTTTGATAAGAAATTTTTCAGAACAAATATTTTGGAAAAAAATTGTTTGGAGAAAAATTCTTGAAAAAAATTTGTTGAAAAAAATTAAAACAAAAATTTTGAAAAAAAATGGTTGAAAAAAATTTGTTGAAACAAAATTTGTTGAACAAAAATGTAAGGGTTTCCGCCCGGGGCTACGAAACCCTAAAAATTGTAATGGATTTAAATTATTTATTTAAAAATTTTTTAATTTATATTCCCGTTAACAGATAATTTATTTGACATCTACATGATGTCATATAATAATACAAAAATTAATGAGAAAAAAGAGTTAACAAATTGCTTTTCTTAACTGCTTTGAGCTGTAGCTTATGAGTATGGTTTTTTCATTGACTTTCAATTCTTTAGGTATAGAGTAATGGGTAAGACTCCCGACTGCTAGGCGATAGATTCAGGTATAGGCGTAGGTTCGAAACCCCGTAGCGTTAGAAATTTTATTTGTAATATAATGTTTAAAAATGTAATATATGTATATTCATTGTAAGTAGGACCATGAACATGTATAGTCAAAATACTCGCAATCAATTATTATTTATTTTTTGAGTACCACATTATTGTCCAAGGTTGGGCCGACATCATCTTAATAGATGGCCCATATATGGGACCAAATGTCGGGCCGACCTTGAGAAGCCAAAGGCGGTTGACCGTTATCATTTAGCTGGTTGGCCCGACCAGTGGCGCACAAAGTTGGACCGACCGTCCGACGGTTGGCCCGACCGTGGGCCGACGGTCAATTCGCACGTGGGATCCGGACGTTAGGGACCGCGAATGCGAATGTTTATATAAACTGGTGACAGGCTCAAGTACTACACTCTAAGAAAAAGTCTATTAACAGTAAAATTACGATCCTTTCAGAATGCGTCCTTTCAAATTAAGCAGATTTCTTTTGTCCATCAATAGAATCGTTTCACTGTTCAAAGACTGATCCGTTAAATGCAAAACGGAACTAGTTTTACTGATAAACTATTTCTTTTGACTTTGAAAAGAATTCCTTTAACTATTAAAGGATTTCATTTGTTGGCTAGCGGAGGAAGTGCGCCTCGCCTGCCCATGAGTGAATATCGCTTAGCACCCAATGTGCACAAGTAAATTTTTTCAGTGCAAAAAAACGTGCGATCTGACATAGAAAATGGATTTCTTCAAAAAAATAGGAATCCCAGATTGCGACGCGAGAAGTTTGGAAGGTACGTGTACTGAAAGAACAATTTTTGCTCCACATAACCTCACTTTTCATTGTTATAGAATTGATAATTATCGACTTTATATTTACATTCACCAAAGTTCGGCTTTTGTACATTTCTTGCACGTAATATCATGCAATAAGTTTCCTTTTAACGTTCAAATTTTTCTTACTTTTGTCCGACAATAGATTTCACGTCAAGATCAAAGTTAAAGGAAAACCTTTCACAGTTAAAGGATAGCATTTGAAACGACAATCCTTTAACTATGAGAGGATTTCCTCTCATGCCAATTTTGAATGGAAAATCCTTTAATAGTGAAAGGAATCGTTTGACAGTCAATAGTCTGTTTTTAGAGTGTACGACTTTTGGGGCGACGTAGTTTCAAATCTAGGTTTTCGAAGAAATCACGTGGAGATGGTGAGTTCCATCTCACATGAATCAGCATGTAGAGGTATGGGAAAAACTATGCTTGAGATAAGTGTGTGTGTGTGTGTGTGTTTGTGCGTGAGTGTACGACTGTGTAAGGAGTGGGAGCAGCGAGCTTGCGGTCATGGGACCAAGATGAAGACGAGGGTGGATGCTGGATGATATAGATCAGAGCAAAGTAGATCAATTCTCGACAGCCTAGAGTTCGGTTCGTTATCCAACTCAGGCTCGTTTTTTGAATATTAGATTTGAACTTGTAATCCGGATTTGCCTAATTTTGTTTAAAGTTCGACAATATATATATTTTTTGTTTCAACTATAAATATTTTACATTTTTTATTTTAAAAATTCCCGGGTTTATTCCAATAATTTAATCAACAGCACGAACCACCAATGAGAGAGATTCGCAGCCATTAGACCTGCCCGAAACGTAACAAATTTTCACCGGGAGCGCCGTCTACAATTAGTTCCTCGAACTACAACCCGTGCCGCATCTAGGCTTATAATATCTTTGATTGGCCATAGTGGGCGCTTGACTAGGGTTCGAATTTTTCGACGAGAACCGGTTCTCGGCTCCGGTTCTCAATCACGAGCTCGGTTCCAGGAACCGAAGAGCCGATTATTACCAGGACCCGGTTCCGGTTGTGGTTCCATCGGTTCCTCATGCTTCTTTCAAACTGCGCATGTGCGTAAGAGCCCGCGCTCACTTAAACTTAAGTATTATTAAACTTATTAATTATTAAGTTAATTATTTATTAACTAATGCAATAATTAAATACTAACAATGAATTAAAACAGTCAAACAAATGGCAAACTTGGTTTAAATCATTTTATTACCAAATTTATTTATTTACAGTGTGAACTATTTTAATGTATATCCGTACAGCACCAGAATATTTACAGAATATTTACAGAATATAACGCCCGTGTTTCTTGATTTTCATATAATTTTTTTTCATAAAATAGCTTTCTTTAGTACTAAAGAAAGCTATTTTACGCAAAAAAAAAACTAATATAAAAACAAAGAAACACGGGCATTATATTTGTTTTAATCACCGTGCCCTGCACTGGCACCAAACCCCACTTTCCCCTACTGTGTTTAATTTACATTTGTTATTAAAAAATGTTTTCGTGAAAGTTTATACAGAAACCCTAGCGGACGGCGTAATATCACGTAGTAATGAGAGCAGCAAAATAGACACTTGAATTGTTGCAATTACAATTCTACACTAAAGTTTTTTTTTTTTAATTTTATATTTTGATTTTTAAAACTTTAAGTTTCAGCGTACGCTAAAAAATGAAACTCTAAATGTCTAAATATAACATTTAAAAAAAAAATCTAGTTACCGAACCAAAATGCTCTTTCAAGCTCTCAGGGTCAAAAAAACGAAGAGCTTGACTTCTATAACCAGTTATTGCAGACAGCCCGCCTGAGTTGTGCAAACATGCAAAGTTTGTGTCTAATACGAATCAATCTGGTATTTTCAGAGGAAATTGGGCGGCACATATAATTGGTATCTTGCATGTTTGTATAATCTGCCCCTTTATACAGAGAGCTTGTATATTGTCACTTAATGTACAAAAGGTACTACTCTCTGAGTAAGTTCACCGAAAATTGTGCCGTTACATTGATTCGGCGTGAATATTGCAAACCGTTTTTCTGTACATTTACTTGTGATATTATTTTTTTTAGTTTTATTTTATTTTAAATCTGCAGGTCATGATATTATCCACACCCAACAACCTCCACCCACCCAACCTTTTGGGAATTCACCCACTCCTTTGGGTAGGTGTGTGTTCGCCCCTGAATGAATCAATGTGGGTCATAGTAGGCGCTTCATTACCTGCAGACTTGAGTCATAACGGATCGTAGTTTTTCCTTTTCTCGCTAGGGTCGCGCAAAATAAATTCCGAGCACGAAAACTGATTTACCTGCTTCGCGGAAAAGTAGAACACTGTACCACAAAAATAAATTTTTTTTCTTTTAATTGTTACATGAAAAATAGCTTTTTTTCTAAAAAGCGACCTGTACCGCGAGTCTTTATACTCTTTAGATTATTTATACAAAAAATCAGACAAAATTGCTTCGCCGTTTGGCCTGAATCCCCGTTTTGTGATTTACACTCGATTTCCAGGGCCCTTAAGGCTTATAAGCAAACAAAATTAGTCGCTAAAAAGTTTCAGAATTATGATCAACTCTTGAAGTGAACAATTTATTTAATTCTTGATTGTAAAAGACTATTACTTTTTTTAATGACAGGATTTATTATATTTTTTATGATTTTTTTTTAAATTAGGAAAAAATGTTTTGCACCAAATAAGAAAAATGTGTCTTTCTTTTGACTTAGTGCTTTGTATTAACAATAAAACACTTTCTATGGTTACTGAATTTTCCGTAAGTCTAATCCCTTTTCCAGCTCGTTTAGGGCTAATGTTACGAAAAATTCCGTAACCATAGGCAGTGCCTAACAATAAATGAGTTGTACACCCAACTCTCGGATTCGGTCCCCACGATCTCGGCCTTCTTAGAACTTCTAGTTCACGCAGTTTCTCAGCGCGCAGGGCGAGAGACGGTTGCGACTCTCACCTCAGAAGGGCCGCAGTGCGCGAGTACTCACTCGAGTATATTGTGCAATATTATGCATTCAAATTGAAAACGGTTCAGGCGGCCCTGACTGTTTACGTTTGGATCCCCCGACTTGCGGCCAAGACTATTTGCAGGCAACCCCCGAAACAGGACTGAAACCGAGAGTTCGGTGTAATATAGGTAAATCTCTTCGTTTTTTAGTAAACAAAAGAGGTTCTTTTTTCAACAAATTATCCGATTTTGAAATTTCTACCGGTATTTGAAAGAGAAAATAACAGTGTTTGAGATGGTTTAAATCAGTTTCTGTTTCTTTTAAAAAAGTATAATTGTTTCTCCATATGAAAATAGAAAAATAATGGGAAAGTGAGAGATCCGTGAAATACATTTTTTAAGTCATTCACGTGTTTATAGAATAAGAAGAATCAATTACATAAAGGTTTTTACAGAGCAGAATTGAAAAACGATGCTTTTGATTGTCTTTCATCTATGACTCCCCTAGTAGCAAGATAACTGCAGACTGGCGCAAGCTGGGCGCCAGAAAAAGAAGAATCTGTTTGCAACCTGGCGCCCGGCTGGTTCCTCTTTGGCGTGCTGTTCTGTCACCAGAGTCTGGTATAGCAGATCCTGGTCCAGACTGGTCATGATATACACCAGACAAAATTAAAATAACGTAAAGTGGTACTATATAGGTTTCTGTAATAGTTTTACACTATATTTCAGCCCTTTCCGGGAGAATATACTGCTGACTGCGGAGACGTCACACCCATACTGAAAAAGCCTACATAGTAAACTACATGGGAACCTATGTGGGAACCCATATGGGATCCTTTTTTGAATTCCTGTCTCAAATTACGATGTGAGATAGGATGGGATATATTTTGTGGGTTTCCACATGGGTTCTTATATGAATACCGTTATGGAAACCGATGAATTGTTCCTACATGAAATCCCACATGGGATTAGAACTTTTTTTAATGAAATATGTTTTGGAAGTTTTGGGTACATAGTCGGCAATCTTAAAAACCCCCAAAAAATACTGCGCAGCCGTAGCTTTCATAGAAAACTACTGCGCACTCCTTAAATATTAATTGCAAACCCATCCATGTAGGAACCTTCATAAAAACCCATGATAAGAACCGATATAGATTCCGATCCTATATTCCTATCTAGATCGTAATTTGAGACAGTAATTTAAAAAAGGATCCCATATGGGTTCCCACATAGGTTCCAATGTAGTTTACTATGTGGGCTTTTTCAGTAGGGACTGAAATATTAAAAACATAACCTGTTGTCGTATAAGCTTGCATGTTTGTTCATACTTATTATTATACCATTAAGCCATTTCCCTTTCGGGGTAGGCGTGACTTGCTCGGTTGGAGAATAGTAGTGTGTATATGGGTATATAGGTATAAGGTAGGGAGGAATATAGGTATGAGGTGGATAGGTATATAAGTGTTATGTATATATATTTTAGATTGATCTGGAATTCTCGTGTTATTTATTTAAATGACACGTTTACTCCGCAACACTGCTCCGACCCAGGTTGCTGATCAATCTCTCTAGCGATCACCCCAAGTGAAGAGCCTCACAAAATTGTTATGTATGGTTCTCCACTTGGGCCCATTAGTATCCAAGATCTTTGTTTCAGGCGTCATTCATTCTACTGTCACTCTGTTTACAAACTATTTGTCGCCACACTTTTCTGTCCTGGCATAGTACTCTAGCTTCCTTCACGTCCATGCATTTTTTCATGCAAGCTCTTGTGTTCCTATGGCTTCTTATGTCTCTACGGATTAATGTCTCATTTACAGATTCTAACCATTCTTTTGGCGGTCTACCTCTGGGCATTCTGCCATTTACTTTACCTTTATACACTTGTTTGGTCAGTCGTTCATCTTTCATTCTTTCAAGATGTCCGAACCATCTTAACTGATTTCTTTCCCATGTGTCAACTATTGTCTCTTTTGCACCACATTCTTGAAGGATTGTCTCGTTTCGGACTTTGTCCATTAGTGTTTTCCCGCATATTATGCGCAGAGGTTTCATGCCGATCGCGTTAATTTTACTCCTGTCCTTTTCTTGACAGGTCCATGTCTCGCTACCGTATAGTACAGTCGGTACGAATATAGAATTGTGTATGGCCATTTTAGCTTTTTTTGATATGTTTTTATTTGTTAGGATGGACCCTGCTCTACCGATAACCTGTTTACCCTTATTTATGCGCCTATCTAACTCCCCATCTATTTTTCCGTCGCTAGTGAATAGACTACCTAGATATACGTACTTGTCAACTTGTTCTAATCTCTCATCATTTAGGACAATGTTGCACATTGTTTTCTCACTCTTTCCCTCAAACACCATGATTTTTGTTTTATTTACGTTAATTTTGAGTCCCATGTCCTTCATGCTTGTATGAAGTTTATTCAACATTCTTTGCAAGTCCTCGACTGATTCTGCCATAACAATCTTGTCATCTGCGAAAGCTAACCCACGTACCTTAACTGTTTGGAGCTCTACACCTTCTTCGTCGAAGAGTGCAGTTCTTAGACACTTATCCATGAATATGATAAATAGCCACGAGGACATAACGCATCCTTGTTTCACGCCTTGCGTAATATCGAACCAGTCACTCAGTTTCCCGTTTACCCTTACGCTCGCTTTACTGCCTGTATATATTGTTTTTATTGCTTGCAGGAGCCCTCCATTTACTCCGTATTCTTTAAGAACTTCCCAAAGTTTACTTCTATTTACCGTGTCAAATGCTTTTTCTAGGTCAATAAATGCACAGAAAACTTTCTTTCCTACTCTCAAGCTTTTTTCTGTGATCTGTCTTAGGCTAAATATCTGATCTGTACATGATCTTCCTGGCATAAATCCACTTTGGACTTCCCATATTTTTTCTTCTGTGATTTCCATTACCCTACGAATAAGTATTTTTGAGTATATTTTACTTACGGTACTTAGTAGGCTGATACCTCTGTAATTACTGCAGTTGTTTTTATCTCCCTTTCTTTTGTATATTGGTACGATAATCGCTTTTTTCCAATCGTCTGGGACTTTCCCCGTCTCGATACATAAATTTATTAATTCGCACAACCTGTGAGGTATGTACTCGCCACCGTATTTGAGCATTTCAGCACTAATACTGTCTATGCCAGCAGCCTTACCGTTTTTTAAGTTCTTAATTATGTCTCGGACCTCAGTGACACAGACTTTTTCAATTGGGTTTTCTAATGCATTATGTTCTATGTCGCAGTTTTGTTGTCCTATATCTTCACCTCCTAATAGTTCTTTAAAAGAGTCTTTTAAAGCGTCTACTATCCCGTCTATATCATATAGCATTTCACCTTTGCTGTTTCTCATGCTAGCAAACTCTGTACTTTTACTTTCCTTCAACTGTTTATATAGTAGTTTCATTATTCCTCCAAAGCCGTTTTGTATTTTATTCTCTTCTTCTGTTCTGATTTTTTCTTTACTCTCCTTGACTAGTCGTTTCATTTTCCTCTTTTTGTCTTTGTAATCATTTTTGAGTCTATTTCTCTCCTCATCGCTAAGACCTGTCATGTTTAATGTTTTCTTGTGCGCTTTTTTCTTTTCTCGCTGGGCTGCTTGAATTTCATCATTCCACCATGCATCACCAGACTTTCTTCCTACCACTGCCGTACCACACACTTCAATTGCAGTTTTAACAATGCTATCCCGTAATAAAGCCCACGCGCCCTCTATATCTTTAATGCTCGTAAGCGCTTCCCAAGTTGCCCTATCTATGCGTTCGCTTAACTTATTTTGAAACTCTATTCGCACTTCCGGTTTCTGTAAATTTTCAATCTTTATTCGAGTTTGTTTCGTTTTTTCTGTTCTCTTTCTTTTCCATCCCCGGCCTAAGTTTATTTTAGAGATTAAAAGATAATGATCAGTATTGCATTCGGATCCCCTCATGACTCTTGTATCTACAACTAGTTCTCTTAGTCTTTCATCCGCAATAACGAAGTCAATTACACTGCGGTTATTTCCTTTACACCAAGTGTACGTGTGGATCATTTTATGTCGAAACCAAGTATTGGTAATAAATAGGCCCTTTTCTAGGCATAAGCTAACTAATTTTTCCCCGTTATAATTTTTTCTTGGATCCCCAAATTTACCTAGTACCCTTTCTGTATCTGTATCCTGACGTTGAACGCCGACCCATCCGTTCATATCTCCTAGCAGAATTATTCTTTCACCTGGATCGCAAGTACTTATTGTGTCATTTAAAGTGTCCCAGAAAGCGTCTTTGACTTCTCGCGGCTCACTGTCAACTGGGGCGTAGCACGCTATGATAAATAACCTTCTGATTCCTACCTTCATTCTAGCCCACAACAATCTGGGAGATACAAAATCATGATCTTTGAGATGCTGTCTTGCTTTTTTATTCATAATTAAACCGATCCCTTGACTACGATTTGATTCACTACCTACTCCTGACCATATTTCAAAACCGCCTTTCAACACCCCATTTTCTATGTTTCTACTTTCGCAACCCTTTTTCTTCGTCTCAGGTACACATAAAATATCTAGTTTCCTTGCATGCATAGTTTCTCGTAGTTCTCTTATTTTAAGGTCATTCACTCCTCTAGCATTCCAGACACCCAGTCTCCATTCATCGCCTGAAATTCGACCTTTACGTTTACCGTGTGTATGCATTTTGTCGATCCAAGTTTCAGTCCATTCCGAGGCTACTTTATTGTTTGTATTATTCATGTTTAGATTGTACACCCAACTAACACCTTTATGCGCGAAATTTGTTTTGCGAGCCGAAATCATGTCCAAGTTAAGTGATTATTTGTCGTACGGTGGATAATCTATCTGTAACGTCAGTCCCACCAATACTTCTGTTACTGTGTGTGTGTGGGGGGGGGGTGAGGACGGAGAAAGGAAACCGAGAGTCTCAATTGGTTGGTGATTTATTCTGAGAAGGTTACCAGCCTTCAGCAGCGTTGTATTTGATAGGAGTTAATATGTGTCCAAAGCCGAATACTGGCCTACCTCTAAAACAGTTTCCTTTTTATCTTTTTTTTTTTTTTTTTTTTTTTTTTTTTTTTTTTTTTTTTTTTTAATTTGAAAAAGAGTTATATATAGATCTAGATGAAATTTGCTCCTGGTTGAAGTATTAAAATAGTTATATTAATTAAACTGCAATATTATAAGTTTTAGGGAGAATTTAAGATGTATTTAGGAGTCTTT
>CAKNYM010046091.1:0-84515 GCA_932195095.1 Andricus curvator
ATATATGTACAGGGAGCGGAGGCCCTCAAACCCGTAAAAGGGAGAGACTAAATATACATACATACATACATACAATTAATTAAATAATTAAAAATAATTTTTCAAGTTTAATTTAATGTTTTAAAGTTTAATTTTAATTAATTGATTAATTAAGAATTTAATTAACAATTTATTAATTATGTTATTTTAATATAAATGATGAACTATAGTAAATTATATATCAGTATAGAGCATGGACCCTCGTTGGCAACATCCTTTCACTGCTATGGTTTGCGGACCAAGCGGATACGGGAAAACTTTTTGAATTAAAAAATTTTTAAGCTACATCGATTTCATGTGTGATACACATTTTGAACGTATTCTTTTTTACTACTCAGAATGGCAGTCGGGTTATTCTGAATACGGCAAAGCCATAGAATTTCGAGAAGGGTTCCTGCAACCGGCTGATTATTCTAACGATAATGACCGTTCTACGTAACTATCGATGATCTTATGCGTGAATCTTCAAACAAAACAATTGTAGATCTTTTCACTAAAGGCAGTCACCACGAAAATCTTAGTGTATGTATACTTAATCTCTCCCTTTCCCTGCTTATATTCTAATATTTCGCCTTACTTAAAATAACAATAATATTAGAACAATTAATTCTTAAAATTCTGAAAATGAGCGATCTTCCAGGGTTTCCGTTTCCTCTTACCATCAAATACATTTTCAACGATTTTAACATTACAAATTTTTGCTAGTTACTTTCCTTATTAGGAATAACCGTTCGGCTCTGCCCTGTTCCTTTCTTTCCCTTTGTTCTTCCAGTTTCTTCATCCACATCACTCCCTGTCCATTACCATCCAAAATCCATCTTACACACCCAGCTAACCTGTTACCATCCTGAAAGGTTCCTGAATGATCACATGTTATCAGAGGAATTGTTACTTGTATCTCAGTCTCCTAGCAGGTAACGGCATAATCGCCGTAGTTTACTAGGGAGGCTTGTTTGCAACCGTTCCTGTCAGACTAGTAACATGGCGGTAACAGCCGGCAGCGATCTTCATTTATACATATACATTTTGGGTCTAACCTCTATAATGTAATTTCTTTATCGTAAGGGTTCAGCTGATAAATATCTGTTTTTTTATAAAAGCTTTGTTCACATATTATCTCCCTTTTCTGGAACTTATTTATCGTTTAATTATGTTCCTTTCCAACATTTTTGCAAAAATATTCATAATTATAATTCCGAAACGATGTATATTTTGAGGTTAAGCTGTCATTGCACGTTGCGTTTCCAAACATCACTTTGTTACAAGCATCTGATTACAATGGCGGGATAATGTTACCTGCTTCGCTTGTAATTTGTTACTACTTTGAGTGGGAAATATATTGTCACTGGGTGACCAGCATGGAAGTCACCAGTGACTGGTTTTTTTAATCTTGTTACAATTATGTGACTATTCGGACTAGTAACTGTGTTAGCTGGGCATTGATCCACACTCAACTGTCCATCTTCCTCTCCTGTACACCTCTCTAGTACATGTGCCCATGACTCCATTTCGTATCCACATACTCTACACAGATTTTCCTCTTCCTCCATCCAATATCTACAGGCTCTCACTCCTTCTCCCATTCTAAACCGTACCACCCTACACATTCGATTCTTTTCCTCACCTGCACCTCGTTTCCCCCTCCTGCCTCAAACCAAAAACCTAAATAACAGAACTCCCACACACTTTCCACTGTTTGTCCGTTCATCTTCCAAACGTAACCTATTTTGGTCTTTCTATTTCTGAAGCACATCACCTTGGTCATCACTACGTTCACCGTCAGTTCTTTTGATCTCACATACTTTTCGAAAATTCCCATCATTAGGTTCATCCCCTTCTCATCGTCTGCAAACAGAACTACGTCGTCCGCGTATGCTAGAGAGTATAGTTTGCTATCACATAAAATCTTCCCCCCTTTCCCTTTCTCCTTTAGATTCTCCTCTAAGTCTGTCATTAGCATATTTAAGAGGAGCGGACTCAACGGGTACCCTTGCCTTAGACCTCTTTCTGTCCAGAAAACCTCCCCCTTTTTCCCCCCTATCTTCACCCTAATCCTGGTTTCAGTAAAAATTTCCTTTATCCTCTCTACCAACCCTTCCTCTATTCCCCCCTCTTTCATTGCCTGCCATAACAGTTTTCTATTCACTGAGTCAAACTCTGCTATAAAGTTTACGAACAAGGTGACTAATTTCTGATATCGCAAAATTTATTTCATCAGGAATATGGACAAAGGGATATATCACTTAATACGAATGATATTGTTGTTTTTGAAAATCCTCGAGGCCGAGCTCCATTTCAACATCTTGCTCGACAAATATATCCAGAAAATCCTCGTTTTTTACAAGAAGCCTATCAGGATGCAACATCTAAGCCTCATGGTTACCTTCTTCTTGATTTAAAACAGTCTACACCCGATAATTGTCGTCTTGAAACAAATATCTTTCCAACCGACGGGTTTTCATATGTGTCCATACCTGTCTAAAATATAAAAGGTGGTGCTCGAATTGATGAGATACCAGTTGTACGTCTGTAATGGCGTCGAGTGCACGTAAACACATTGGTGAAAAAAACACAGCAGCATTGCATGCACTCTGTTGCCTCGATCGTAATCAACGAAAAGCAATTCTGAGCACAGCTAATACAAAACTAGTAAAATGTATATGCGAGTGTGCTCTAAATATTTTGACAGGGAATATACCTTTGAAAACACAAGAAAAACAAAAGTTAAAAAAGCATGAACATACTTTACGAAAATTGGCAGCATCGAAGGGTACTTGGAAAAATAAAAAACGATTTATCATTCAGAAGGGTGGATTTTTACCGTTATTACTCGCACCGATTATCGGTAGTCTTCACTCAAATATTTTCACCTCATCTAATTCACGAGAGTAAGTATCCCTTTTCCATTTATCAATTATGGAACATTCGAGAAAAATTATTTTGGTGCCACGCGAGCAGGTAGAAAAATGTCTACAACAAGGTTCCGGCTCAGAGACTAATACTGGAAATACGAAAGCGCACACTCCTTCGATGAATCCTGTAGATAATATCTTCCCTGGTTCTAACTCCAAAGTTCCCAATCACAATAATACGACCCAAACTCCAGGTAATATTATGACCAGGCTCGATGCTGAAATAAGTCAAATATTACATTCTCCATTCTTGAAAGATGAGCGTGAAAAATGGAAAATGTATCAACAAGTTTTACAAAAATTTTTATTTTTTACTCAGGAAACATGGAATCATAAAAAACCGAATAAAGGGCAGGATAATCAGAGAGATAAAAATATGGGTTTTGCAATCAATATTAATGATAATGATGATGATGAGGGCGAAGATTATTTCAAAATTTAACGCGCGTTTCAAGGAATCTGGTCAAAAATTGAAAAGAAAATCTTTGGATACAATTGATAATCTTATGAACGGGTCGGGTTATAAATCTTGTGTGGAAAATTTCAGACCTCAGTTACCCGGAGTTGGTGTTATATAGAGTATCACGCTGGTTAGAAAAGGGATTAAGCGGAAAAAAGTTAAGAGGCTTGGTACAACGTATAAATCGAAGAAGAAGAAAAGGAAAGGAGTAAAAAATAGGAAATCTAAAAAGAGAATCAATAGTAGTAAAAAAAGGAAAAATAAGGAAACACAGAAGAAACAAAAGCGTAAAACTAGTGTGGGAAAAAATCGTTCAATTTCGGACATTTTTAACAGTTAATAACTAGATTATTATATAATGTCCTTTTTACACTTACACTCTAGCGAGTGTTTGAAAACTGAACTAGATCTTTTCTCTCTTCCACCTACTGAAACATCTATTGAGAGCTCGCAATGGGCCCATTACAAGTCCCTTTCATCGCTGAACGACGATCGCCGATAGAGTTTGTCATTCTAGGAAACGGCGAAGAATACATAGATCTCGCTCATACAATGCTCAGTATACGCGTCAAACTGGAAGGACCGGCAGAAACGTCTGCAAATGCAGAAGATCTGAAACGTGTAACTGTGATAAACAACTTACTTCATTCAATGTTCAATCAGGTGGACATGTATTTGAATCAAAAACTCATTTCTCCTCCAAAGAACGCATACGCGTACAGAGCTTACCTGGAAACATTGCTCAATTATGGACCAACTGCAAAAAAGAGCCATCTGACTTCCGCTCTCTGGTGTGTAGATACCGCAGGAAAAATGTAAGATTTTGTTGCAGGCAAAACAATAGATCTAATCGGTCATCTGCATTGCGACATTTTCAATCAAAAGAAATTTCTTCTCAACGAAGTCAAGGTGCGTCTTCGACTCGTACGTACAAAAGATACTTTTTGCCTAATGGATCCTGTGAAGACATGCAGTTTACACATTTTGGAAGCGTCCCTCCTTGTTCGTCGTTCAAAAATCAGCCCAGGAATTTTACTAGCACACGCAATAGCTCTAGAACAAGGAACAGCAAAATACCCGATAACAAGAGTCGAAGTCAAAGTGCTTACTTTACACGGCGGTATTCACGGTGAAACTCTTGATAATGTTATTCTCGGACAGTTGCCTAAAAGAATAATTATCAGTTTCGTAGAGAACAGAGCTTTCAAAGGGAATAGAGCACTTAATCCATTCAACTTTCAAAAATACAAGAATAATTTATATTGGAGATTGGATAGCTGCACCACCTTATCCCTTCTCGGATCTCTGTAGCGCTGCGAAAGAACAAAATAACTGGTTCACCTGTTATTTTTGCGGCATCGAGTGGTTTGAGGGAGACACTCCTACGAAGTATCTACATTCAAATCTTCGTGATGTCGCAAAACCAGCTGGTCAGATATATACCCGAGGCCAGGAAAAAGCTGCACTTTTGCAAGATATCACGAGTCGACATATTATCAACGTAGAAAAATTAACCTGTTCTACTTTTAAAAAACTGGAAATCAATAAACACTACTGTTTTCATCACGGCGTGAAAAAAGGAATATTTTGTACATGTGCTGTCAATAACGCAACTAAGCTGAAAATCTGGCTTCAAAGTCAAAGACGAGAAGGACATCGAGGACGGTCGCTGACAACATACAGATTTCTGTTAAAAAATCAATCAGATCAAGACTGAGGTTTCTAATCCTGTACCAGAACTGCCTTGACTTGGAAATCCTGTAAACAGAGAGGAACAGTCTTCAGATACTTCAATCACTTTAAGTAATACCGGGACATACGACTGGTGTATTTCCCGCGGATCGGATACCGAAGGTGTGGATGAGACCGGCTGCTTTAATTTTCAACACGGATCCTCACAATAAAAAAGGATCGCATTGGGTAGCTGTTCATATTGACCGAAATGGCCGAGGAACGTACTTTGACAGTTATGGCCTACCGCCTCTTATTCCTCAACATCTTTATCATCTGCGAGGAAACTGTACCCTATTCCGATGGAAAACAGCAGAGTTACAAAGTTCCTCTTTGGATGTGTGTGGCCAGTTTTGTATTATGTTATTGTATCATATGTGCAGTGGTTTTTCTTTGCGCGATTTTACCAAACTTTTTAGCGAAAAGCTCGTAGAAAATGATCGCCTTGCATCGAATTTTTATAAAATGATTTTAAAAAAATATAAGATTAAGTCGAGTGTTTTGCACAAGCCTGAAGACAGTTTTCAAGGTGGTGATTATAATAAGGGGTCTATTAATACACATCTTGAATCCTGTGTTCAATCTTGTTCTACACAACTTGCTACTTTATATCTAGCATAGTGTACTCACATTTAATACTGCGCGCTACGTGTTACTCTTAAGTGTTTATCAAAATGTACTTTTGCGATATGTGTTTATTAATATCTATAAGTCTTCAAGTATCTCTCTCTCTTTCCATGCTACTTCATTTATACGGCTTTAATTTTAAGATTGATTGAAAATTCTCGTTTGGAAAAGTGGAAAATTTGTGATTTATTCAATGAAATGAAATGACGTCCCAGGATACGATGTGTAATGATTAATATAATAATAAATATAAATAATAAATAAATAAATAATAAATAAAAAATATAATAATAAAATAATCATAATCATCATATTTGTTAATTTTAAGTGCATGTATCTTTGAATTTTAAGCTAATTTTAAAATCTTTAAGCTCATAAACCGGTTTTTTCTACTTGTAATTAGATGTAATTTTTTTTTTAATTTGCTGAATAAATCTATTCTAATAGGTTTGAGTGTAATCCTTATCTCTTTTTATCTATCATACCATTCCTTTAGAAAATAAGTTTTATTAATCATATTTAAACATTAAAAGAAACTCATTGATACTTAATTCTTAGTTAAAATCATTAAAAGTATAATCCTAGATTTGAATTACTAGAAACGACGTCAGAGATCTCCCTTTTCCCAGGATTTTTTATCTCCAGACATATGTGCTAGCAAAAGCTAGAGACACACATGCACGTGCTCGCATCAACTGTAGTTATCAGAGGCCGGGGGGGGGGGTACACGGGGACCACGTGGTTCACATATGCCCCCCCCCATCCACAGGGTTCACTGACCTCGCGACGTAGTGGTGGGGGTAGGCGCAGGTCTAGACAGACGGCCGAGGAGTGGGGGTAGACGGCGGCGGCCGCCCCATAGTTGTACCTTACTACTCTCGGACTTCCCTTCAGAGGTCTGGGGTTCCGTCACTGATTTTTTATATTAACGTTTTAATAATACTATGTTACAGATGAAGCATTTAGACATAGAACTGGATTCACCAGAACTGCAAAAACGAAGTGATTTTACTATCGAGACTGTTGATAACTATTTGAAAAGAGCTAACAGTACAGTAAAAGATCCTGGAGTAGTTGGTCCTATCGTATGGGATTTAAGAAGAAATAAAGCTGTTAAAGGTATTCGAATTCATTATCCTAATAAAAAAAAGAAAGTGAAATATTCTATTGGTTTATTAAATACATTTTGACGCGTCGAAGTTTCATTTAAAATGTTATTTGAGCAATTCGATGTCGAATCATATGAAGAATTTCATCTATCATTAGTAATTTTGATGAAAATTCTAGAATCTGTTCTCCTAGGTGTCGAAAGAAAAACCCTAAACTAATTTTTAAAAAATTCAAAAAACTTAGGAGATTTTCAGAATTGAAAATTTTAGTCCTTTTTTTAACTTTCACAACTTTGGTATTTTAATGATATTAAGATGTATTTTTCGAAATTATTCATAATAAGACGCAGTTTTGAAGAAATATTTTCTAAAGAACAATTTTCAAAAACTTTTTGGATTTTTCAAAAAAAAATTTTAAAAATTACTTTTTCAACAAACAAAACCATCTTTGATTTTCTTTTTTTTTATAGATAGCTTATAATGTCCTCTGAAAGCACTGTAACTATAAAAATGGGATCTCTCTTAGTTTTCGAAAAATAATTAAGATCTTAGGCCATGGCATGGTGCCCAGCGGCCGAGAGTCTGAACTCTGAAGTTTGTGCATATGAGTATAATATTCGTCCATTGTTCGTCTATTGTTTACATGGTTTTCTCACATCGTGTGCATCGTTTTGGTGTACGTTTTTAATTATTTCTTGAAAACCAAGGAAGATCCCTTTGTTATATTTACAGGGCTTTTAGAGCACATTGTAAGCTATCTACAACAACAAAATTTTTAATCAAAGATGGATTTTTTTCAAAAAGTCAGTTTAAATTTTTTTTTAATCTATAAAGTTTTCCAAAGTTTTTAAAAATATTTCTTTAAAACTGCGTCTTATTATAAATAATTAAAAAAATATACATCATAATATAATTGATGAGCTTACATTCAAAAGGGCATATATCCACTTTCGAAATTTTTTTGTTTTTTTTTTCTTTGATTGTATCTTCAGGATGAGCCCTATCAATCTGCGTATCAGTTTCCTCCAAAAGTTTTCTATCCCATATTAAAAGTGAGTTAAACATTTGCTCTGCCACCAAAACAGCATGCATCCAGTCTCTGGATAATGAGATAATGGGATAATGAGATGATGAGATAATGAGAATCCAAACTTCTGGTAATTTGGTACGTGGTCTAGGACCAAAATAATGTAGTAATCTAGAAAAACCAATTTTTTGTATAAATGCTGTGAAACGTTTTTCTCGATTTCCCAACAAAAACCAAAAGTGGATATATGCCCTTTTTAAAGTAGACTCCTCAATTAGAATCACCAAAGTTATGAAAGTTCAAACAATAAGACCAAAATTATCAATTTTGAATATCTCCTAAGTTTTTAAAATTTTTCAAACATTATTTTAGGGTTTTTCTTTCAACACTTAAGAGAAGGGATAGTAAAATTTCATCAAAATTACTAACAATAGATGAAATTCCTTAGATGATTGGACATGGAATTGCTCATTTATGTCAAAGAACAGTCTACCTCGTTATAACAGCATTTTCAGTTTGTGAGATCAGCTTTTTCTTAAACTTATAAACTTTCCACTTCAATTAATTCATAAAAAACCTCGAAAACGCCACTATCAGTTGCGAATAGCTACAGAGTTTCGAAAAGTCTCTTTTCGTCGTGCTCAGTATGTATCATCATTCGCGTGAACATTATACACCCGACTCTCGGTTTAGCCACAGTGTCAGGGGTTGTCTGCAAGTAGTCCTATTGCTAAATCGGGAATATCAAAACGTAAACAGTCAGGGCTGTCTGAACCGTTTCCAATTGGAATGCATAATATTGCGCAATCTCCGCATATGTGTGTTTTTCAGGCAAGAGTCGCAACCGGCTCTTGCCCCGCGCGCTGAGAAACTGTATGGGCCAGCAGTTCTAGGAATTAGTAAACCGCGAGTGGCTAAACCGAGAGTCGGGTGTAACATGATTATCGTTATCAAAAGTTTTTATTTTCATAGTATTGTTCTCTGCAATAGAAGTGTTAGCTTTTATCTAACGACCTGTGGTTAGGTCAGGCCGATAGAAAACTCCCTGGTAATTTTCCTAACAGCCTAAAGCATTTTAGGCTGTTGAAAGGATATGAAACTTAAGCTTAAAATTTATCTAACGGCCTAGTTTTGTCAGGCCGTTAATAGATATGTTATCAATAATGAGCAACTTAATTTTATTTGGCAATAAATTGGTCCCGTGTTTATAACACTTGTATCACTTCAAATGTTGTCGTACTCAAGTCTACCAAAATTCAACTATTTAGTAAAATTATGTTTTGCATAGGCATTTTCTAAAGCTACCATGCACTGAAAAATAGGCCGTAAGCCCACCTACTTGGGTTGGTAAAAAATGCCGTTACTACTGTATTGGTTAGCAGAGCTATTTTTCTTGTTAGTGTTACTACTTGGTTTGTTGAAATTACAATGCGGGTAGTAACAACAAAAACCAAAATAGTTGTGCCAACCAATGGGCACTTGAGAAATCATAACAGCAGTGGCGGCGTAAAGAGGGGGCGGTGGGGGCGATCCACCCCGGGTGCCAAGCACCAACGCGTGGCAACAAAAGGTGACAATTCACTCGCGCAGCTTAGTTAGTAGCCATGGCCCACTGTGGGAAAAAATGACTTTTTTGGTTCAAAATAACGTACAGCCCACAAATATTGACCGATTTGGACCAAAAAAAATTGAAAAAAAGCTGATAAAATTTCTAAGACAGTTGTCAAGCCTGATTTTTAAACTAGGCTTTCAATTTTTTTTATAAATAAACAAATATGAAGGAAAAAATGGCCATTTTTTCTATTTGACGTTCGTGGTGCTCGTCAATAACAGAACAATTGTTAAAATCGCCTAAGTTTCGTAGAGTAACATTAGTTAAGATGTTTCCATATTACGTAATAAACAAAAAAAAAATTTATAATTAACTTATTTGTTGAAAGAATGTTTTCTACGATTATCCATAATTTCACGTTTTGAGGTTATATTGCAAGAAATTTGAATGGAAACAATATTATAATAAAAAAAAATTCTCTTAAAACTATGATTGTTAATATTATTAAAAAATGAAATAATCAGGCATTTTCGATAGAAAAATTCGTTTTTGTTCGATGTCAATTTTTTTAATTAGGAACTTTATGATAATAATTTTTTGATAATTCTTATGATTTTTTTAAACAAATTTATTAAACAAATGCATTATTCGGGCATTTGTCGATAGAAAAATTAGTTTCTTTTCAATGCCAGTCTTTCAGTTGGGAACTTCATAACACTGCCCGACGTGACTCGCGTGGATTGAGTATGCATAGTCATTTCGCGTAGTTTTTGGGTCGCTGAAACCAAATCTGGCCATAAAAATGCGATCCTAGCGCAGGTTTTTTTTCTTAATTTTTTTCTCTCAAAAAACTAGACAGAGCATTTAAAAGTACAAGTCTTCATCTTTCAAATGCCGTTCAGTTTGCTCAAATATATTTTTTTTACGTCGAGATATTCAATTTTGAAAATTTTAAGTTACATAGATTCTGTATGTTTTAAGATACTTTACTTTCCATGACAATGAGATTAGAAGCGACAGTCTACAAAACCCTAAAAACTCAGAAATTCGGACTGAATTAGATGGGTCTTACGTTTTTGTGTTCGCTGAATCCAAATCCGGAGTCTATTTGATTTTAACAGGTCAAGGTCAAGGTCCTTTAGAGGTCAAATCGACAAAAAACTCTAAAAGCGCAAATAAAAATCCTTATTTAATGTTTTAGCGATCGCTGAATCCAAATCCGCGGTCGGTTTAACACTATCAGGTGAAGCTCAAGGTCGTTTAAAGGTCAAATCTAGGAAAACCCGAAGAAACTATGGGAAAATTTATACAATATGTTTACGAGATCGCTCAATCTACTTGACTGGGCGAATCTCACAATTATAAGGTTGCTAAATGCAAATGCAAGGTCTTTCTTCCTAATCTTTCTCCTCTTTCCTCTCTCTCACCCTCCTCTTTTTCACGCACTCAGTACATCTCTGTCAAAAATACACTAGCCTTAGATCCACATACTTCTCAACTACAAACACAAAGGCCGCATACTTCTAAACTACAAACACAAAAGCCACATAGTTCAAACCCTAAGCCCACAAACCCCAAGCCCACAATCTCAAGCCCACAAACCCCAAGCTCACAACCCCAATCCTACAAACCCCAAGCCCACAACCCTAAACCCACAAATCAACAACACAATCAAGCCGCTATAACGATCTGCCTCTATTACGAATGACAGATGCTCCTCTATAACGATCAGAGCGTTCGTGAGGTTCGTGGGTTTGGGTTTTTTTGGTTTGGATCATGGAGAATAGACGCAAGGAGCCCAAAGTCCTGTACATTGACTTCACCAAAAACGAGCATTTTTCTGTCGGATGTACAATAACGCATCGAAATGCTAGATCTTCTCGAGCGCGGCGCTAGTGTGGTACTCTTTTGTATTTTGCTTCAACCTAGTGCTGAGGATTGAAGAGAGAAAAATTTGAACTTTTAACAACATCAAAAACCCGGATATGAATACAATGGAACTAAATTCCAAAGGAAACCGTTGGTGCCTTTCAAAGTGATGAAAAATTAAATATTTATAAAATACAATAATCCCGACATTCACGTTGAAATCAAAATCTTAATTATTCTCTATTCAAATCTTTATACCGCGAAGCTTATGTCAATTTGTTAGCGCAATAATTCAAAAGTACCTACCTCGTCCATTGCAGGATCTCTACAATTTCACACAGTTCAAAAAAAGATGTTTCGCGGTGGATAAAATTATTTAAATCTTTTTTATATCAATCACAATTTATCTCTGTAAATCACATATCACAATCGTCAATAATTCAAAATGTGCCAATGTCAAAAAAGACAGCTACCATTCAATACCCGTGCGACACTAGCGCCAGACCCGGGAACGGGAAGTATTGTAACCATTTTCATACGACAAAAATGTGCTCACATTCGGTTACACTACTTTGGTCTCCTTATGTCTATTCTCCATGGTTTGGATGTTCAGCTTTTGTGTGTTTGGAATTACTGAGTTTGAGATTTGTGGATATGAAAATTATAATAGTTGCCGGCTACAATCGGTTTCAAAGAAACTTTGTTACAAAACTTGTTTGTGCTTTTCTAAACAAACTATGGGTCAGATGTAAAAATTTTCAAAAGAAATTTTATGCGTTTTATCTTAATCCAAATAATTTTGAAGACGAACCTGTAAAATATCCATGAAAAATGCATAAAAATCGATTTTTATAATATGCTTTTTTTGCATTTTTTGCCAAACCTATCAGGCAGGCAAAAAATTGCGCAGAATACAAATTGTGGATTTCAATAACACCTAACAATTTCAAAAACAATTTTGTTAGCATATTGATAATTTTAGGAGATACAGCACGATATATGAAAAAATGCTCAATTAACAATATCTAGAGAACGACCATGAATTCGCGAAAGCACCTTATACTGTCGGATTTAGGAGACCATTCTGCACAAAATCCATTAAAAAAATTTCGGGGACCTATTACCCCGGACCAAATTGTTCCTGGCTCCCGAACTATACAGGGTATCCCAGACTCAAGTGTCCGGACTTATATGGCTGTATGAACATTAAAAAAATAAATCGGAAATTCCTTTTCCAAAAATCAGTTGAAGTTTTGGTTTTTGAGTTATTAAATATTTAAGCTGGACCAATCAGGAGCGCGGTATAAACAGTCGTGCGTACGTGAGCGGGAGCCCAACGTAGTGTAGTGACTGCTGTTCTCCCCTCGCTAACCCCACCTTGGCGCTCACTTCAATAACACTGCATTGGACTGCCGCTCACGTACGCACGACTGTTTATACAGCGCTCCTGATTGGTCCAGCTCAAATATTTATCAACTCAAAAACTTCAACTGATTTTTGGAAAAGGAATTTTCGATTTATTTTTATTATTTTTATATACCTATATAAGTCCGGAAACTTGAGTCTGGGATAACCTGTTAGCCCCAACTATTCCAAAAAAGTTGCCACACTTTTCTTCCGCAAATGCATCAGTGTTGCGTCTGCTCACTCAGCCAAGAGTCACAGCCAAGGAGAATGAAAAGTGTTCTCAGGGTGCACTAGACTTCCGCCGGATCGTCACATCAGTCCAGGAGCCACATAGGAGAGGTGGTGTGACCTGAAAGGTCCCTGGAATTTTTTTAATGGATATTGTGCACAATGGTCTCTTGAATTCGATGGCATGAGGTGCTCTCGCGAATTCTCGGTTGTTCTCTAGATATTTTTAATTGAACACTTTTTTACAAATCATGCTTCATCTCCTAAAATTATTGAAATTTGAACAAACTTATTTTTGAAACAGTTAGATGTTATTGAAATCAACAATTTTTTTCCTCGAGTGTTATTGGACGATGATACATGTTTTTCAACTTAACCAACATCGCTTCATCTTTAATTGATGACAAGCGATGATCTGACTTAAAGCGTGCGTTACAGGAAGGGCACAAAATTTGCTTCGGCATTTTGAATCACCATAAATGGGTCGAATGAATATCAATTAACGCCTGAATGGAATGAGATGAGTGTTGCGAAACCAACAAATGAACACTTCGCTAGATGTGCACTATGTGAAAATTACTTGAATATACAATAGTCAGATGTACCACCTCATACGAATAAAAGAGATTGCAAAAGCTGTCAACTGTACGATGAGAAAAAAATTTAAAATATTGAAAACAGTTGACAACTGCGTAATGAAACCAGTGAAAAAGAACAATATTTCCATGCCTCGGGTTTTCGTGTGACTTGAAGTTCCTTTTCAATGTGCTCAAATGATTGTCGTCATAGAATTACGCCCAGAGCTAGATTGAAAGTGATTATAGAAACTGGAATGATCATAACAGCAAACGCAAAATGTTGTGCAAGCCATTTGCAAGAAAACTCTGTTTTTACTGAAAGTGCAATGAATGCAATTTAATACCTTACCGTTCACTTCCATGGATATAGAAATGATAACAGAACTTCTTGATAGTCTGCGAGAAAATCTACTAGAAAAGGCAAGAGAAAAATGACTAGATTTTGATGATAGCTCTTTGATGACTGATGAAGATTGTCATAGACTCACAGTTCTGACGAAAGAGAAATTCTATCGTGTCGAAAATGTTTAGCACTACTCTTGATGAAGTTGCGTACTGGTCTTTCGCATTTTACCTTTCTACCCTCTTCGCAATAGATAGAAGAAAAGTCGGTACCCAGCTGAAAATTCCTGTACAGGAACCTCGGAGGATCTTGCACATGTTCCTGTACACGAACCTGTACAGGTAATCTTGACGGTTCCTGTGCAGGAATTTGGCGAAGGAAACTGTACATGATCCTGCAAAGGAACCTGTGTATAGGAATATGTTCAGGTTCCTATACATGAACCTGCATGGGAACTAATCCGCGAGGGTTCGCTGGTGGCTTGGCTCTCTCGATAGTGAGTTGGTTCTTAAAGGGAGTAAAAGGAAGGCAAGTTTATAGCTGTAAGCGACATCAGTTTTCGCAATGGCTTTCTGTAAAGGACCCTATACGTGTTTCTGTACAGGATCCTTCCAAAGGTTCCTTTGACTGCTTTCTGTAAAGGATCCTATACACGTTTCTGTACAGGCACCTGTACAGGATCATTCAAAGGTTCCTTTGTCGGTGCAGGTTCCTTTGCAGGATCATGTATAGTTTCCTTCGCCAAATTCCTGCACAGGAACCGTCAAGATTACCTGTACAGGTTCGTGTGCAGGTTCGTGTACAGGAACATGTACAAGATCCTTCGAGGTTCCTCTACAGGAATTTTCAGCTAGGTAGAGCAATTGCGGCTGCAAGGAATGGTCTGATGACGTGTTTTGTTCCAGATTTCCTCGGCTTTGCTCACATTTCACGTGATGAAGTTATAAAGAAGCATACTAGGGGAATTGTAAAAACTCTATTTGCCAATGGGCAAGATGTAGCTATTCTTGTAGCCGATGAAACTTACGTTATTCATATAAAAGATCTTCAATAATTCTTTCCAAAGAAAAACTTTTTCCATGCATGAAGGGCGACCTTCATTTAAAACCTATGATGCTGGTAACGACTAGATCGGTCTTTCCTTTAGCATGTTTTGATAAATAGAGATATGACGTTACAAAATTCGAAGTTCCCGTTTCGTTATCATGCACCTGCAACAGTGGAGATATGATAAAGATAACACACAGGTAAGATATGCGTTTCATTCATATTCGAGTATCAAACGTGCGTGACGTTTGAAGCAGCATACATCCGAGCTTATTGCATCTATCGTTATTCAAAAAAATGGATTTGACTCCGGAAAGTAAGGAATTTACACATACTATAATAAAAATTCTCGATGTAGTTTTCATTTTTTATTCAAGGAATAGAAAAATCATTAAAATTGCATAAGTTTTCTTTAAAAAATAAAAGTACATTTATAGAAAAGTTATAGTATACCGCAATATTCCGTCAATATTTTTATTAAAAGTGGTAAATAATATTCATATGTACCTAAAAGACTTGAAAACGTGTGCCCATATTTGCCTCATATAATTGATTTATTAAAATCTCGTTAAATTATAAATTATTTAATTAAAACTCGCTGAAAACATATCTTCACATTGAAATATTATTTCATATAATATTATGTAAAAATATCTGCTGAAGATGTTTTAATAATGTATTATGGTGTCAATTATTATTAACAATTTTGTTTAAACAAGTTATTGCAAAAAACTTTTTTTACGATTTCCAACCAATTTTTTCTGAAAATATGGGGCAAAGTAAGGAAAATGTACTATGTACAATATGTAAAAAAAACTTATAGATTAAAAACTATTAACGATGGAAAAATTCATAACTCTGTTTTGTATAATATTGCAAAGTTTTGACAAGTGCAGTTCATTTTTTAAAGTAAAAACTATCTTAGTATGCTGAGATACTATTGAAAATATTTTCATTAACTTATAAATTTGAAAATTTGCTCAGTTATCTGTTACAATTTGCTTTCTTATGCAATGTTCATGAAATTTTTTTTTTCGCAAATTTTATTACCATGTCCCATTTTTTCATTGACAGGCACCACTGTGCACTGGCTATACTTAAGATGTTTTAGGCCCATATTTTGCAAATGGAAAAAATAATGACGCTAGTATTATCTCTAGTTTTCTTCAATCCGATACTGCCAAACTGAGCAGATGGTCAAAAGAGAATGACGTCATTGTAATTGATCGCGGTTTCAGAGATTGTTTGTCGCTGTTGGCAGAACTGGGCCTTGTTTCTAAGATGCCACACTTTTTATAAGAAAGCAAGTAACATAGTACAATCGATGCAAACAAATCGAGACTCGTTACCAAAAACGGTGGGTTGTGGAAGCAGTAATTGGGCTAATAAAAACATGGAAAGCCCTCAATGATGTCTTTTCAAATAGTCAAATACCATATATTGGTGACTACATTCGAATAGATTGCGGTCTATGTAATGCCTTCTGATCCCCACGAACTAGTCTGCCATACAAACTAAAAAGATACATAAGTCCAATCTCACTCGAACTGAGAAAATCGAGAAAAACTGTTTGCCCAAAGGACTCTAATATTGAAGAAAATTTTGAATGATCTAGATACACTATTTGGGTGAAAATGATGTGCTCTTTCATATTTTGCATAAAAATTTGATTTTTTAAACAGTTTCTATTAGAAAATGGACTTGCGATTTTTTAGTAGTTGCGCAAAGTCAATAATACAAGGCGAAAATAACACAAAGTCACTTGCGGACGATGCCTCAATCCGAGAGCTCGAGCACGGCCTCAAAATACAACAACAAAGCATACGTAAGGGACACTGTGTGTTCAGCGGCTGGCCCGAACTTACCCGATCGATCGTCGCTAATGTTTAGCCGAATCTAGCCGAGACTTATTTCCCTTGGATGTCCGATCAGAGTCCCAGCTATTTCACAAGGCTAAAACATACGTAAGGGCAAGCGATTCTTTTCGTTTGTAAATTCGCTCCGCACTCGGTCACTTTTACAAAGCAAAAAGGACAGAAAATTCTTTAGGTTCTTTTTTATTTGTATGCTGAGGGCGTATTACATGCCTTATACAAATTTTAGGACACGGAAAGTGCTTTGTGTATCCTTTTATATTGTATGTTTTAACTGTTTCAACTTTCCCTTACTTATAAACAATCGTTTTTTGCAATAAATAATAATAATTAATCATTTTTATTAACACAGACGCAGCTTTCTCTTACGAATCTAACAATACCAAAAACTGATTTTTCATAAAAATGTCACTTATTCATCTTTTTAGTTTGGACGGCACTAGTGACAGTCCAGACGACAAAATAATTGCTAATCGTATGCTGCAATTGATATCACAGCCAAATCTTCTCCAAGAGCGAGTTGAAAAGGAGGGTTGGCTGAGGAAACGGGTAGTCTGGGAGGCTTTAACAGATGATACCCGCACAGATTTCCCGAGAATCATTCTGGGCGAACTAACATCTTTAACATTGAGTATCTACCAGCTAAAGCAGGACAAATCTTACACTGACGAACACTTATCGAATGACGGTATGTACTCACTCTTTCTGCACCGCCCAGGTGGATCTGTAATTAGAGTACAAATGCAATCCCGGCATACGTCAAATCCGATAGGTGGTTGGTATTGTTGGTGGAAAACTAGTACAAGGGTTGTGAAAAGCTGTGCTCACATTGCAAGTATACTGTGGTACCTTGTATATGCAAGACACCAAGCGGTAATCACTCACAGCTACAGGCCCTCTCAACAGTTTGAAGACTATGTGATGGACGCTTCTTCAAACTGGACGGATGATGATAAGGAATCAGCTTCAGATAGCGAATCGCCCTGAACAGTTTTCAGATCATTCGCTCAGTGAGATTCATAAACGTGTTTCCTCCCCTTCTTCTATTTCATTCTTATATTATGATTTTAAGCAGGCCTGCGCAAGTAGGGGAAAACTGCTCATTCATCACATGTTCAATTTCCACCACCACGGGCCTCTACGCGCCTCTAGAAGGGCGTGGTAGTGGTTCGTGGCACGTGCCTGGTGATTTAGTTTGAAGAATCCAGGATCGCAGATACGTTTTAAAGTAGGTGCTTTGGGGCGACTAAGTTGAAATATAATCTTTTTATTTTAATGCTGTAAAATGAACCTGAAATGAAAAAAAAACGTTTACTGACATCCTGCGGTGAAAAATTTAATGTTTCTTATGACAGGAATATGATTTTATTAATAATGCAACAATTGAAAAATATGAATGGTAATTATATTATTACATTATACTTACAGGAACAAATAAAGGAAATGTATAAGCGCCACAACTTTAAATAGGAGTTTTGAATGATTCTCAGTTCAAATAATTTTGAAAATTTCTTTGCAAAGTCTAAGCCGATATTTTATAAAATGCCGAAATCAGAAAAAAATCAGAAAAGAAGAGAAACCTCACGTAATACGGGTACATAAAGGTTACTGTAACAAAATTCAGCTACTTCCGAGAATATTCGCCGAGAATTAAGGTTGGAATTTGGTGGGTATTTAAAATCGGCCTTAATTTGTAATTATTTATAGAATTTTTAATTTTCACCTAGAACAGAAACTTGCTCCCGAGATGGGAGGATACTGAATGAGAATACAAAATTGTGCATCGAAAAGAAGTATTATGTTCCGAGAAAATCAAAATTGAAAATCGCGTTGCCAAAGTATGGCAGACATTTATTTGCTCAAAATCCCCCAAAAAAATATAAGAAGCTATACTTTTTTGTATCAAATTATAATAATTTCCTGAAATGTCAATGCTAATGAGTTGGAAAAGATTATGAGCGTGTTTCAAACTGTTACCAAATTTTCACTCAAATTTTAAGTACAAAATTTATTGTAATTATTGTATTAACAAATGATATTGCGAAAAACTCTTTTCATAAAGGGTGTTTGATTTAAGGTTTAAGATATCAAGAATTTTTCAGAATAAACTTATTTTCCATGAAACTGTTGGTTTTTAAAGATTTATTTCCAACCTTCTTTACACAACATATTGTAAACTTCCCTTATTTCCAAAATTATTAATTCATTTACTGCTAATATATTTATTACATTCTAAATTACTTCCCAGCGGACACTGTTATACAACTGTGATGTAACAGTTCTAGAACGGAAAAGAACAAGTTCTGTAACAGGTAAAGAACATACTTAGACCATGGTCCGAGTAATTTCGTCCCCAAATGGATGTAGCAGTTCTATCACGCTGTTACAGAACCATGTTCTGTCAGAGATCTGTAACAATTCTGGAACAGCGTTATGTGGTGAAAAATATGTTTAGAACAATTTAGGAACAGTGTTACAAAATAACCATGTTCTGTAACAGTGCCGTAACACATATGTAACAGTGTTACGATGTAAATTTGTTCTGTAATCGTTCTGTAACAAATCTGGAACAGCGTTATATGTGAAAAAGTATTTTTATAACAATTTAGGAACATGGTTACAGAGTAACATTGTTCTATAATAATGCCGTAACACATATGTAACAGTCTTACGATGTAAATTTGTTTTGTAACAATTCTGGAACAGCGTTATATTTCAAAAAGTATTTTTAGAACAATTTAGGAACAGGGTTACAAAGGAACATTGTTCTGTAATAGTGCCGTAACACATATGTAACAGTGTTACGATGTAAATCTGTTTTGTAATCGTTCTGTAACAATTTTGAAACAGCGTTATATTTCAAAAAGGATTTTTAGAACAATTCAGGAACAGGGTTACAGAGGAACATTGTCTGTAATAATGCCGTAACACATATGTAACAGTGTTACGATGTAAATTTGTTTTGTAATCGTTCTGTAACAATAGTGGAACAGCGTTATATTTCAAAAAGGATTTTTAGAACAATTCAGGAACAGGGTTACAGAGGAACATTGTTCTGTAATAATGCTGTAACACATATGCAACAGTGTCACGATGTAAATTTGTTCTGTGATCGTTCTGTAACAATTCCATGACAGTGTTACAAGGATATGTGACAAAAAAATGTTTTTTGTATTATTGCTGCACTTAGTTTAGATTTTAAATAACACAATTTCACGCATGGTCATCTATACATATAATCACATGCTTAAACCCGTTGAAAAATCGCACTCGCTGGGCATTCGAACCCTACCTAAACTACCTAACTCGAATGTACCTAGCCGATGCCTTAGCCAATTGCGCTATCGAACCGCTTGAACGTCCATGAAAAAATCTCGGCCATGCTTTTTCGGTGAAAAAGCCAGGGTAATCTCAGGAATATATTCATTATTTTTTGATTTTAGACATTGTCCCCTATTGTCGGCGTATTCTTATTCAGTTAAGGTAACTGACTGCGCCCGACCGTCGGCACAACTCTGATCTAAGATCGTTACAGAACAGTATGCCCTTCATGTTCCATTTCTGTAGCACGTGTGACATTCTAGTGACGTAACAGTTCTATCACTTTGTTCTATATTAGTTACATAACAAAATTCCAGAAGTGTTACGCATCCTTACCGTAACAGTGTTACAGAACAGTGTCACCTTCATGTTCCGTTCTTGGAACACCTGTGACATTACAGTGATATAACAGTTCCGTCACTCTGTTCTATATTAGTTACATCACAGAATTATAGAACTGTTACATATCCTTACAGTAATAGCGTTACAGAACAATGTGACCTGCATGTTCCGTTCTTGGAACACGTGTGACATCCTAGTGACATAACAGTTCCATCACCCTGTTCTATATTAGTTACATCACAGAATTCTAGAACTGTTACATATCCTTACAGTAACAGCGTTACAGAACAACGTGACCTTTACCTTCTGTTCTTGGAACACGTGTGACATTCTAGTGACATAACAGTTCCATCACTCTGTTTTATATTAGTTACATCACAGAATTCTAGAACTGTCACATATCCTTACCGTAACAGCGTTACAGAACAGTGTGACCTTCAAGTGCCGTTCTTGGAACACCTGTGACATTATAGTGTTATAACAGTTCCGTCACTTTGTTCTATATTAGTTACATCACATAATTCTAGAACTGTTACATATCCTTACAGTAACAGCGTTACAGAACAGTGTGACCTCCATGTTCCGTTCTTGGAACACCTGTGACATTTTAGTGACATAACAGTTCCATCACTCTGTTCTATATTAGTAACATCACAGAATTCTAGAACTGTTACATATCCTTACAGTAACAGCGTTACAGAACAATGTGACCTTCATGTTTCGTTCTTGGAACACGTGTGATATTCTAGTGACATGACAGGTCCATCACTCTGTTCTATATTAGTTACATCACAGAATTCTAGAACTCTTACATATTCTTACAGTAACAGCGTTACAGAACAATGTGACCTTCATGTTCCGTTCTTGGAACACCTGTGAAATTCTCGTGACATAACAGTTCCATCACTCTGTTATATATTAGTTACATCACAGAGTTGTAGAACTGTTACATATCCTTACAGTAACAACGTTACCGAACAGTGTGATCTTTATGTTCTGTAATTGTTATGGCACACGATTGTAACAATGTTATGTATAAATGTTCCCTTTTTGTTATGTAACATTTACAGAACGTGTCTGCTGGGTTCATTCATTCTATTTTATTTCAAAATCAGTCGCCCTAAAACACCTTCCGAGAAATTGAACATGTGATGAATGAGCAGTTTTCCCCTTCTTGGGCAGGCCTGATTTTAAGTGTGCTTGGATTTGAAAGAAAATAAAACATATTTATAATATAAAAATAGTTCTAAAAAAAGGATAAAACCTCATTGGGAACTGGAATCTTGACGCGGTGACGGAGCTTACTTCTATTATCGAATATCAATTATAATGGAAAAACTAATACCAGTTCATTTAAAAACGCTTGTGTCGAATCTATCTTGATGTCCCGTGTGGAAAAAAACGCTATAGATGATGGGGTATAGTTGCGAATGACCGTTCCCATTAGCATGCTTTCAAGTCTTAAGATGAAGCTCGATTTCAATATGAGCGAATTCGATGAGAAGAACACGGCTATAACATATTTTGTACATTATATATCGGTAAAGTTTTTGAGAAAGCATGGTGGGGCGACATTGACGTTAATTATCTAAAAGTTAACGTGATTAAAGTCAAAGTATGAAATCCCATGTAAATTGAAAAAATTCATACTGTTGTTATAACTAATCAAATGACTCTAGGACGAAATCGTTTCAGGAGGTTATGAGGCAGACATAGAGCATGAAAATAACTAACTTAGAGCCAGTTATGACATTGACCCAAAACCGGCCTTATTCACCCTCCTCCTTTTAGTAGATTTATGACGAATACTTTCTGTATTCGGATTTTTGCGTCAACTTTTACCACATGAACTCATTTTCTGACCGTCATGGCGGTGAAACTTATATCACTTCCCATCATATCTGACTTCCATCGCGTGACAAGTGCCTCGCGGCATTAACACATTACTATCTGTGCATGCGCAGTACGCACCTCGTTTTGTCTGAAATGCGCATGCGTAGTTCTTCATGCTACGAAATTCAAAAATACGTACGAGTTTTGACTTTGATATAAAATCTGTCACATGTATATTACTAATAAGTTTTGAGTGAGATTATTTTGAAGGAATATAAAATAATAATAAGGTATCACGACTTTCCCTTTTATGGGAATTTATCGTTTTTAAATTTTTTATTATATTAAGACTACCGACGAAAGAACACTCCTCGACTTTTCAGTAAAATAGGATATTTATTTACATAGGGAATTCCACATTACAATATATAAATAGATATAATACATATATAATAAGACAATCTTATTCCAGAAATTTAAAAACGTGCAAAGGGCATTTTCAAATATAGCTGTAATAAAAATCACTGTTTATAATGTTGGCGGTTGGTTTGGGTCAATTGAACACGCACTTTAATATACTGGAAATAAATATTTTATTGCCAAAGGTGCACATAAATCTTATAGCGGAGAAAACTTGCGGAACATCTTTATTTAGCGAGGGTTAGACAAAAACTGGAGGTGAAGGCCGGCTCGGCGCGAACACGCCCGAACAAAGCCGAAAACGCACGAGGCAGAACCGACGGGTCTGCATTCGGCCGGTAGAAAAGAACAAGTAGTTTTAACTAAGTACATCACTTTCCCCTCTTTTTTACATCCAGGAATAAATCCTAAACATACCGGCCACCTTGCGAGCTTCGAAAAAGATCGCAATAAGAATGGCGATAAAACTAACGAATAATAACGCAAAAAGATACATGATATCAATAATAAAGAGAACTCGATATAAACTATGAGTCTTTAGAAATAGGCAAGACAACTAATTGTGAGATGGGTCGGTCAAACTCAGACTGCGCAGTTTTGACATGAACGACTCGAACAGCCCCATCTCGTCCTATAATACATTTAGTAACAGGGGCCAATTCCCTCTTTGCGGGGGGAAGGGTTACGTTCTTTGAAAGTACAAGATTACAAAGTACAAGACCCACAAGCGCCAAAATTGTTCCAAAATTCTTTGGTAAAATTGCCAGCGAGACAAGAGATTTTCAGATACATCCAGAACCGAAACGGTTGGTACAACTTTTAAAGCGGTTCCACTTAAGAAGTGACCAGGAGTGAGCACCCCGCAACTTTCTGGATCATCATTGGCAGGTGCCAGAGGCCGGGAATTTAAAAAACTCTTGATTTGACACAAAAGTGTCTCAAATTCCTCCACCGTAGGAGTAGAATTGGACGATGGGTGGGATATAATGCCAAGTCGTGCCGTCTGATGCTAAATGAGATACCAAGTTCGGATCCTCCTGTACCTTCCGGAAAGCTTGCGAAAGATCTCGATCAGCACCGCGAAAATTCGGGCCATTATCACTATATAAATCAGTCAGAATACCGCGTCGCGAAACAAAACGTCTAAATGCGGCAATAAACGAGGCTGTTGTATAATCATGAACTAATTCTAAATGTATTGCTTCTACAGCAAAGCAAATGAAAATCGAGATCCAAGCCTTTCGCGATTTTATGCTGCGACCCGAACTGGAGCGAACAAAATATGGACCTGCGTAGTCAACTCCAGTATGAGAGAAAGGACGTGAGGGTGTCACTCTGAGAGTTGGAAGCTCGCCCATCAATTGAGTCGCCGTTTTAGCTTTATCACATACGTACACAAGACAACGATGGACAATCGTACGAACTTCACTGCGAGCTCCAATAATCCAGTATTTGGTACGAGTCATGCGGAGAGTTAATTGAACTCCGGCGTGTAAGAGATTGCGATGAAATTGCTCTAATATAGGACTCGATATCACAAGCTTAAGCAAAATGGCGGGAGATTCCTGATACAATAATAATTTTGAAAGACGTACCCGGCCACCAAGACGAATAATTCCATTACAACCGATAACTGGATTAAGGCTTTTTAAAGGAGACTTAGTAGAGAGAGATTTATCATTCTTCAAAGAAATTATTTCACGAGCAAATGATTGAGATTGAACGTAGCGTATCAAAAATAACGAGGAGTCATTTATCTCAGTAGCAGACAAATATCTAGGAAAAACAACCTTTTCTTTAAGTCGAGAAAGTAAACTAGATTGCCAGTCATTTTTAATTTCAGTTTTAGTCAGTAAGGTAGTGACTAAGTCATGTTTTACAGAGTCGAGAGTTGATTTATTGCGCTGAGGCCAAGCAGCTGAGGAGCTAGACAGCCATGCTGGGCTCCCCCACCAAAGAGAAAAAATGAGTAAATCTTCTGCTGAGAGGCCATGCGAGGCGCTATCAGCTGGATTCTGTTTGGAGGCTACGTGACTCCACAAAGCAGAGGATGATTTAGTTTGGATAGTAGATACGCGATTAGCGAGAAAAACAGGCAAGGTAGCTGGCTGCTTCTGCAGCCAACTAAGTACTATCGTAGAATGCGTCCAACAGAAAATAGGCACATCAGCTCATTGAAGAGAACTGACCACGAATGGAACGATCCTTGGCAATAGAGTAGCAGCGCATAGTTCAAGGTTTGGAATACTCACAGTCTTGATCGGGGCAACCTTTGTCTTGGCAATAAGAAGTTTAACTGCAATTTCACTTGATTTTGAAATGATACGCGAATAGACAACCGCAGAAGAAGCGAGGCGAGATGCGTCGGAAAAGCCGTGTATTTGAATAGAATTAGTATCGCTACCACAGGAGGTCCACCTCGGAATTGTAATGCGTTATAATGCCGTTAATTTAGAGCGAAACTCATACCATTCTTGTGCAAGGTCGGAGGGAAGCATTGATCCCAATCAAGTTTTCGTAACCGAAGTTTTTGAAGTAAAATTTTTGCAACGATGGTAACTGGAGCTAGCCAGCCCATAGGGTCATACAACTTCGAAACTGCTAAGAGTATTGAGCGTTTTGTAGAAATCTCATCATGAATTTCATTAATGTGAAAATGAAATGCATCATCTGAAGGACTCCATAAAATTCCAAGAACCTTGAACCCCGAGGAATTATCAAATGGAAGTTCTATGGCTAAACCGTGATCCGACTGATCCAGCCCGGAGAGCAAATCAACAGAATTGCTAAACGACTTGCGTAAGCGGAGACCGCCAGCGGAAGCCAATTGAATCAGCTCATCTCTCAAGGCAATAGCGGACACCTTATCCGCTCCCCGAACGAATAAATCATCCACATAAGTCTCGCTTGCAAAAACTGAAGCTGCTAATGGAAAATTAGCTTTTTCTTCTTCAACCAGTTGATGAATGACGCGGATTGCAAGATATGGAGATGAGCACATTCCATATGTTACTGTGTTCAACTCAAAAATCTGAACAGGCTCATCGGTTTTCTCACGCCAGAGAATGCATTGATATCTGCGATCAGATGCATATACTAATATATGTCGAAACATATGAGCAACTTCGGCACACAAAACATACCGATGTTGCCGCCATCGTAGTAAAATAGATGAAATGTCATTTTGGAGTTTCGGTCCTATATATGCAAACAGTCATTAAGTGAGATTTTGGTTAACGTTGGTCTAGATGCGTTAAATACAATCCTCAACTTCATAGTTTGACTGTGATCTCGAAGAACAGGATGATGTGGGATAAACACTCGGAAAAAATCATCATCATCCATTGGACCAATGCGGGACATGTGACCAAGCAATTCATATTCTCGCATAAATTCATGATATTCAATAGAAATATTCTCATTGTGTTCGAGACGTTTTTATAAGTGTAATAGCGAAGAAAGTGCGATATCGCGAGTGTCGCCTAACTTTGTGGGTGATTCACGCAAGGGAAGCTCAACCATGTATCGGTCGTTAGACTCTCGTGAATATGTCTCGGTGAAATGCGCATCACATTGAAGCTCCTTCTTGGTTAATAAATTCGGTTTTGGAATCTCTTCCAACTCCCAGAATCGACGAAGCGCCTCATCAGTTGCAATATCTGCAGAATGATGCACATTTATGTGAAGCGTTTGAACATTGGAAGTTTTAAGAGATCCGAAAAGCATCCACCCAAAAATCGTATTTTGTGCGACGAGATTTTTCGATTTGTCGTGATAAACGCCACTCAGTAATACCTGACCAAACAGATCAGCCCCGATTAGCAAATCAAAACGATAATGGGTTCCTGGCGTCGGATCTGCAAGATCCAATTCACGCAAGTTACTTGGAATCTCCATTAGCGTAAACTCCGCAGGAACATAAGCTGTGATTCTCGAAATTACGAAAGCTTGCATCGTAAGCATGGTCGCACAATACTTAGGGTTCTTGATCGCAATTGAAACAAAAGGCAAAACTTTATTAGAAATGTTAGCTCCTAATCCTGAAACGGTAACGTGAAATCTTTTGCGCAGAAGACGTAACAATTGAACAACATTTTCAGAGACGAATGTAGCTTCAGATCCCTGATCTATTAGCGCGCAAACATGTACACGTCTACCATTAGGTGACTCTAGAATTACTCTAGCTGTAGCTAACAGAGAAGGCGAGCGGTTTTTCTTATTTGCGTTGAGATGGGATGAAATCGCATTCCCATTTTCTAAACTAGCTTTCGTTTCCAATACATTTTGAGAATAATCTGACAAACGCTTTGACTCATCCGAAAAAGAACTTGAAACATCCTTGTCACGGTGCAAAAGGGGGTGAAGCGATTTTTTACAATACACACATAAGTATTTGCTTTGACACGCACGTCGATAATGTTTTCCTAAACAATTGAAACATCGAGAATTTGAGCGACTATAATCGTTGCGTTCATCCAGAGATTTTTTTTAAATATAGGGCACGCATAAACATTGTGCTCCTCTTTGCACAAAGGACAGCTTAGTTTGGATGAATTTTGATGCGCATGAATTTTCGGTCGAACCGACTGCGCTGATGTACTTGCACTTTTATTATCTAATCGCTTTTTAATATTTGATGTTGCTTCTAGAGTACGAATACGCGTGTCGAGAAATTGGTTAAATTCATTAAGGGAGGGAGGATCAGTTGTATCGCACATGGACATTTCCCATTGATCTCGCGAGGTTTTATCCAATTTGTTAATCAGGAGAAAAACCAACAAATCATTTTCTTCTTTGACCGGGCGTTCGAGATTTTTCAAAGCAGTTGTTACAGTCACAATCACGTTACGCATACTTTTCAAACTACTTAACCAATCTGACGTAATATCTGGTAATTCTATAATTTTTCTTAAATATTCGTAAATTAATGATTTACAGTGGCCAACGGCCATACCACGCTGAAAAAACCAGTTCTCGTCCGATCACTGAAGTTAAGCAGCGTTGGGCGCGGTTAGTACTTGGATGGGTGACCATTCGAGAATACTGCGTGCTGTTGGCCCGTCGTGGGTGTGGTGAGCCCACACTTGTAGTTATTTACTACAAGAAACTATCCACCTAGAAACACTACCCGAATCGGGTAGCATTGAATGAAAATACCGTATTCTGAGGCGCCAGCCTCCCTGACCCTTCTCAGGGTTGAACGGAAATCCCGTAATCTGAGACGCCAGCCTCCCCGGTTCTTCTCAGCAGGGGTCTTTTCTGTAAGCTGGACGAAAATAAGAATCCAATTTTTTTTTAATTTTTGAATTACCCATATGTAAATATAATATTCGGAATGTACAAGTTTTCACGATTCCCGGGATATGTAATTTGTCCAAAAAAGTTGAAAAATTGAATACGCTTAATGTACGATGCAGACCGAAACCGTCTCAAATGAAACAGCTTCTAGTTTTACGCTTGAAGTCGCAGAATTCTCGGGAGCCAAATACGAATTTTTTGTATGAAATTAGGCGCTACATATTTTTTCGTGTTTCCGAAAAAAATTCTCAAGAAGTTATGCGCATTTTAATTTTGTGCTTTGTATTTAAAAATACAAAACATCTTTTCTTTGAGCGTCTATAAATTTTTATCTAATAGAGACATTTCTCGTGTTTTTTGTTATTATAATTGAATTTACAGTCTTCTTTCATAATCCACTGGAAAAATGTGAAAAGTTTCAAAATTAATACAATGGCGGTGGTTTATTCTGAAAAAATTAAAAGTCAATTATCTTTAAAAATTTTGTAAAAAATCTTCCCTTATATTGTTATGCGGTTTAAATCAATGTGGTGGCCAGGAGTATCGTTTTCATATGATATAATTTTATACATTTTTTGCAAGCAACGACAGACGAGAAAAATGTTGAGATAAAAGTTTGCGAGTTCCAAAAAGTTCTATGAAAAATAACTATTGTTCTTTTGTGATATCTTTAATTTTGTACGATAAAAATTCAAAAACTACATTTGAATGGAAAAATATTCTCCTGGCATTCGAAAATGACTCAGCCGGCTCAAAACTAATGCGATATCTTCCTTGTATAAGCTGAAATTGTAAAAAGAATATGGGAAAAAATAAAAGAGGTTGGGGTTTTCCATTAAATCTTTTTTAATTTCTTTCATTCAAGTTTTAAAAACATTTAAAAAAATATTTTTCGGAATGCCCCACTGTTTTTATTCTTAAAAATAGTGTTTAAAAGGTTCCCCTAATAGATAATGGAAGAAACGCATCCTGTCGAATGTAGGCAGGCTAAACTATTTTTGAGGCAGAAGCATCCTACTCCCTAAATCGAAACAAAGGACATGATTGAATATTATGAAATTGCCGACTACTTATGAAAAATGTTTACTTGTGTAATAGAAAACCGCCTACGAGGAAGGGTTTCGTAACCTATTAAGACGTTAATTTAAGTCGAAACAGAATCTCGAAACAAAAAATTTTGTAATTTCGTACAAAAAATGGTTTGAAAAAAATGTATTGAATAACAAAGGTATGGAAAAAAATTAAGTAAAAAAAATTTACAAAAAAAGGTTGTGGAAAAAAATGTTTGAAAAAATTTTTCGTTGAAAAAAATTTGTGGAAAAAAAATTTTATGAAAAGAAATTGTTGGAAAAAACTTTATTAACAAAGAATTAGGTGAAAAAATTGTTTGGAAAAAACTTGATGAAAGAAAAATTAAAAAAAAAAATGTTGAAAATTTTTTTTTTATTTAAAAAAAATTAAAATAATTTTTTGAAAATTATCATTAATTATAATTATTTAAACAAATATTATTTATAAGTTTCAATTGTTACTAATTATAATTTTGTATTGCAAATTGTTTCTTAATTATTTGAGTACAGTATTTAACTATCACTACTACATTGGGATTGGTGTTATAACTTGCATCCAAAGTCATCCTATGAGAGCTTTAATTTATTATCCCTTCCCAAGTGGTCGGAAAATATCCACATCTGCTGGAGGCAACTCAAGCCTTCAAGACGAGGCCAAGGCAAGGCCTTGAAATTTGTCCGCCTTGCTTTGCTTCGAAACGCGAGGCCTCGAGCTATCCTTCCTTGCGTTCCTCGAACTGTTCCTTGCCATTCCTCGTCTCGAACGACAACACTATTCTCGATGATAGTTATGTAGTTCTTTAGAGTAATCGTGATAATTCGCAACGTTTTTTTTTTCAATAAGGCTTCTTTATTACTCTTTTTATTAAATATAAAGGCATACGTTTACGACTGCATCCTTACTTTAATCTAAATATGTAACGATACTTGCACTTATTCTGAAATTGCGCGCGTGAATTGGCTATCTGGAGCTTAAATCGGTTTGTTGTAGAATTTAAAAAATGTATTAGAACCTGGTGACCATCCTGCACTGCGTCTAATAACTCCAATATCTACTCCTCGTTTATGCGCTGTTGATACAGCCGCATGTCGTGTGCTATATGCCGTGAACTGCTCGATATTAATACCCGCTTTTTCTGAAACATTTTTTATCCAGTGGCCAATGGTTTGTGACGATACTGGCCCATATGGCCTCATCGTGGAAATAAATAATTCCTTGTTTTTGTCATCTCTTAATTTTTTAGTATAGTCTAAATAATCAAGGACTGCCCTTGCTGCACATAGATCTGGTCTGCTCTTGAAGAATGATAGAGTCATTTCTGGTTGGAAAGCTCCGGGTTTTGAAGTTTTGATTTGCTCTGTTATTTTAATTCGAACTTCTAAGTCTGATTTCTCTATATTCTCAATATTAATCAATGATAGTGATTGTAATCTTTGGGCAGTTGCTATTGCTAGTATGGTTGCCACTTTTTCAGCCGTATCTTTCTTTTTTAAATTTTTAATTGGGCCTAGATTCTCTAGGTAATTTAACACTGGAGTAATATCCCATGTAGAAGCATATCTCGGCTTAGTTGGTCTCTCTTTGAAGGCTCCTTTTAAAAAACGCGAGATCAGAACATCTTCATTAAGGGCATGCTCTTCGGTGACCACGTGACAAAACCAGTCCTCGGTTATGAAATTTTTTTTGGTGTTCACCATGTCCAAACGCAATGATATATCGCTCTAAAAATTTGGAATATAGGAAATGAGACAATAAATTGCGTTTGTATATTTAGTTTGAGTAATAATTTTGAAAAAAATTATTCATGTAAAAAATAATGTGTAAAATCTCATAACCCAGCTTGCTCATGTGATCTCTACTTTACCGACGTTGAAAGATTCTTTTTTTCTCCGCTAGAAATTGCTAAAAATGCTCCAAAAATAATGACAGGTTACGTGTGTGCAGTTAATTATTTTTTGATTTGCAACAAATGTGCAAATGTTATTGCTTATATTGATTTTTTTTAAATGTTTAGACGATTTAATCCAAAATTTGTGTCAGTTATCAACATACGCGAATCAAAAAATCTGAAATGCATCAAACCAAACATTACCTACAAAGTGCTCGACTCGAGGGGTAATATCCTATTTTATTAATTTATCAATAAAATTTCTTTGAAATTATAAACATATTGATGTATACAAACGTTCTTTAGTGCTTTTTATTTAATCGTTCAAATTCTAAACACGATATCTCAATCCTTGTGGACGTAGTGAGCACCAAAAAAAATGAAAATAATATTACACATTTATTTTTTACATGAATAATTTTTTTCAAAATTATTACTCAAACTAAATATACAAACGCAATTTATTGTCCCATTTCCTATATTCCAAATTATGAGAGCGATATATCATTGCGTTTGGACATGGTGAACACCAAAAAAAATTTTCATAACCGACGACTGGTTTGGTCACGTGGTCACCGTAGAGCATGCCCTTAATATCATATATTGGAACTAGAGAAATTTCTGAGCAAATTCCAACCAACGTTTCAAAATGCATTCGTACTGCTTCAGGGTCGATGCGGCAACTGACTGCACCATCACATCTGCAGTCTGTTCTGATACCCCTTTCTTCAAATACGCAGACCGGGCAAACTGCCTACCACCAATGAAAGCTGGGATGACAGTGGATGACTCTCGTATCTGTAAGGAGATGTTAATAAGTCACTGTTAGGTTCAAAAAGTTATACTAGGCTCAATCAGAAGAGATGTGAAGAGTGGGTACCACGGCTGTGTAGGCCACGCCGATACGACTATAACCCCGGTAGCTTTATCATTAATGATTTTCCGTAATGTACGCATGACGAGTGCAAACGGAGGAAATGCATAGAAGTTATCTTCCCTCAACGACACCGTAAAGGCGTCAATTGCGGATGCTTCCGGACCTGGGAATCTAGAATACATTTTTTTACATTTTTTACTTAGCCTAGAGGCAAATAAGTCGACCGAAAAGGGATCAAAGCGCTGCTGAATGTGGTCAAATGTTACTGGTGATAATTCCCATTCCGAATCGACGCTCACGTTAAGAGATACCTTGTCGCCTTCTACGTTCTTAGTCGATGGGATATAGCCATATATGTCTTATCTTACACCACTCACAAATTTTTCGGGACAGCTCACTCAGGTGTGGGAACTGTACTCCTCCTCCTCTGTTAACATATTAAATAGCTGTTGTATTGTTTAATCTGAGAAGAATTTCACAATGTGATAATTCTGACGCAAAGCATTTGATTGCGAAAAATGCCGCTAATGACTCAAGATGATTAATGTGATTCTTTCTTTCTTTTTCATCCCAAAAGCCATGTGCTTCCTTGCCTTTACAAAAACAGCCCCAACCCGTGAGAGAGGCGTCCGAAAAAATTTCCGTTACAAATTTGTACGTTCGTATCGGGTGAGATCCGATTGTCGCGTTTAGTTTCCACCATTCTAGATCTCTTGTCATTGACTCCTTAATCCGTATTTTTTCCTCGTAATTTCCTCCATTAAATTTTAATGACAGAAATTTTTGTCTTTCAAGTTGTTTGCAGTGTATGAACCCATACGCTACTTCTGGGCAGGCTGACGTTAGTACCACTAGAAACTCGGCAAATTCTCGAATCTGAAACGACTTTCTCACCGTGTATTTATCTATTAATTCACTGATCTGGCTCTTTTTCTTGTCCGTAAAATTTAGGGAAAAATTCAAATAGTCGATAATAAAGCCTAAATACTTACAAATTTGACCCGCTATCAGTGAGCTCTTTTTATAATTTATTATAAAACCTAATCGTTCTAAAAACCCAAATGCTTTTCTCATGTTTTTCTCACACTGATCCTTAGATTTACCCACGAATAGAAAATCATCTAAGTACACGGATAACAGTATTCCTTGCAGCCTTATCCAGTAAATTACTGGCTTCATTATTTTAGTGAATACATATGGAATCGTGCAGAGACCAAACGGTAGGACTAGAAATTGATACAATTTCCCTCTAAACCTGAATCTCAAAAATGTTCTATATCCAATACAGATAGGGACCAAAAAATATGCGTCTTTCAAATCTACAGTACCTAGGAAGTGTCCTGGGGATACCAGTCCTAACGCTGATCTAATGTCCTCTAACTTAAAGTGTTGAGGATCAATAAACTTATTTGAATTTTTAAGGTTAAAAATAAAACGGTTTGAACCGTCAGGCTTCGGTACCGGAAGGAATGAAGATATAAACTGTCCCTCACACTCTTCAATTGCATATTTTAATAGAAGCTCATTCACTTTCATTTGTATTTTTTCCCTTTTCTCAAAAGAAAAAAATTTGTCTTCTGGTGAAACTGGCTGAATAGGTTTTTCCGTAAACGCAATTTTGTATCCATCTACACAGCCCAGGATAAATCTGTCTGAGGTGATTTCTTTCCACCTCTCCAGAAATTGACTTAAGCGGCCTGCAATCTTTTTTACCTTTACTTCCTCGATGATGAGTGGTTCGTCGCTCGAGAGCCCATTTTCGATAAACGTTGCGTCGACGGGTACGACTTTGGTTTGAATTTTATCACTCGACGTTTTTGCTGATAAACCAACTGAATATTGTTCGCAGGTGGGTATCTCAAGTTTCCCTGGTCCCCACGAGGCTTTGCTGTCACTTTTGCTGGAGTTTTCTCTTTGATGTCCGCACACGCTTTCTCGATTTCTTTCATGTCCTTGACTTCATCTTTTAAGTTATCGCTATACAGCCATTCTTTGGACAACATAGTGTCTACCACCAGCTTAATATTTTTATTGAGTTGCGGTGTGATGTATGATTTTCTAGCCACTGATTGTTGGTAGAAAACATCTGACAATATTTGACCTGCATGACTTATGTCGTATTTGCGAAATGCTGGTCTCTCTTTTTCGCGATAGCATTGAGTAATAGTCCTAATTCTAAATTTAGATTAGGAGCCTCGGTATAGAAATTTCCTTTTCTATTATAAGCCTCCAGTACGTCTTTTTTACTTTTCTCAGGGAGACCTTCAATCATCCACTTGGACCACGTGTCGTTTAACTCTGGCACGTACTTAACCTCTTTGTAGGTACACATTTGACCCAGTCCGAAATTTTAGTAACGCTATCCTTGGCTGATACTTGCTCAGCTTGACTTTCTGTAGTCTCCTCGCTTGGCTGCGAGAGTGAATTTTTCTTCACCAAAGTGACTTGGTTATCTTTCTCGGTATCATTATGTACCTCATGTTCTACAATAGAAAACAAAACAGGAATTGAAATAAGCTCTTATTGTGCATTTTGTGATTATTTATGTTCTTATTGAACTAAATCAAAATTAATTCCTACATGGTCGTGTGGACCTGGTAATGCCGTGTGGGATTTACCCTCAAATTTTCTTGTGGAAAAATTGAGTATTCTGATACCGAGAATATTATTCTTACCTGAATTATTTGTAACTGTATTTTCCACGGTTACAACATTTGCTTTAAGCAATTTTAGGCTTTTTGCCATTGAATTTACAATCGCAGTTAGGTTATCCATCTGAGATTGCAGTCTGTCATATTTAACATCCCTCCTACGCTTCCTGTCTTGTGATCGAGATCTCGAATTTTTTTTAGGCATATTGGTAATAAACAATTTATTTTAGGCGTATTTAAATATTTATTTTAATTCACTTTAACAATAAAAGTGTTGATTCATTTGCACAACGAAACAATATGAAGAATAGAGGGCACACGGCGAGGTAAGATGGCGTAAAGCGCCAAAAATAGTTCAAATTTATACTTTAAACGTTGTGGATTTGAGCATGAGAAGCATGACTACATAACTATCATCGAGAACGAGACATGTAATATAATTCAATATAAATATTGTGATATAAGAATCCCTGACGTTAATAAAAAATTAACGTGGCAATACTAACCTTACCACGCACTAGAAAGTTGTCATCCACCTTCTTGCACTCCACTTTTTCAACAAGTCGGGCTTAGTAAAACTTAAAAGCCTCCAAGATTTTATAAGCTTTTAACTGTTTGTAAGTATGATAACTATGGGTTATCGTAAAATATGATAAAATATCGACCTCACTCACTAAGGGTACATCAGTAATGCTTGTGGAAAATTCCTCACTTTTCAGAGCGTTGGGATCTAAGTTGTCAATTGCACTTAGTTTATCACAATAACGGACCTTCACTTCACCAGATAAACTCAAAAACTATTCATTGGACATTTTTAATTTGCCGATAAACACAATTATTCAACTAAGATAATACACGCGACGCAATGTATAGAATGCAATGGCATCCCTGAGCCATTCGGACATTTTGAAATGACGTCACGAGTGGAAATACTCTATCGCGTGGCGTCTGTTGCGACCCTGTGCGCGTGCGCCTACCTATTACGCATAGCAGAGAAGTTTACGACTTCCCTCCGCGGATTTCGATGCGGCGAGATCTGATCCGGCGGTTCCTACTGTATTTTTTTTAAAATTACGAATATGAAATAGAAAACGTTCATAAAATATTCCACATTGTAAAATAAAAGTGAACAGTTTTAAATAATAAATTATGTAATTATGTAAAATTTGGTAAATTTAATACACGCGAATTTCAATTGTAGCACGGGTTTAGTTCTGACCTTGACTTGAATTGAAATTCACCGAAACGTAAACATTAGGGCCGTATCGTAATTTTGCGCAATTGACGCAGTTACCAGCTAGGCTGTGACAGGATAAATTTTGACTACCTGTCACTTAAATTTTGAACTCCCGATTCAGGGGTTTAAAACAAATTTTTTTTTTAAATAAATCCATCGACCAAGAGCGGAAGTCACCTCGGCCAAGGGCGTTCATAAAAAATTGTAGTTCAGAATCATTCACCTTCCGATATTTGTATGCTTCCATGTAAATTTAACCTCCATCTGTCAAATCGAGTTCTACAGCAACAATACCATGGTTCTAGTATCCCACGTCTCCATGGTTTCCGACTTCAACCCAAAATGGCGGACCTCGAACACACTGACTGCTTAGTACCTTGCCTGGTCGCCATCTTCCGCTGGTCCTTCAGAGCCATGTCATTGAGGCGTGACGTCACGAGGAACTCATCGTCAACAATAATACCACGGAAGCCAGAGATGGGTAGTAGCAGCGGAGGTTTCTTAGGAGTTATTTAACACACCCTGAATAAAGGACCCACAACCAATCATGGCCTTACCATTCCACGCCACGATCTTCTCGATCTCAGTGCAAGATGGCGGGCCTCAAACATCCAGTAGTTGGCCCCACTTCCGGCCGCCATCTTTCACTAACTTCACTGCGCCATATTCCCGAGGCATGACGTCACGATACCAGTTACGACCCTACGACAACCAGGGCTGAGTCGACATGTCAGAGGATTACCAGGGATTCTGGCACGCTGGAATAGTTGCTTTGGTTCATGCAAAACAACCACTAGCGACTACCTTATCACCATGGTTAATCTGGGACGGAACACGAAGTAACGCCATATTGCCTCCACATGTGACGTCATATTGAGTAAACCACGATTAATGACCGGAAACTTGACAAGAGCGGTCTCAACGGTCATCGGGTGGACCATCAATTGGACTTCAACTCCGAGATTCGACCGTGCAGTGAACGACTACTGAGAATGTGCATTGTAATTGAAAAATTCGGTAACTTACGTATATTGTAACTCAGAATTTAGTTGAGGTTGTGTCTCCATGAAACCTTTCATCAAGCATAAATTATTCAAGTACCTATGAAAGATTTCATGAGACAAAAGTTTCGAAACAACGCGGAAAGTCTCATTAAAACGTATGCGCATGCGCACTCGCGTCTGGTCGAGGTTCGGTTATTGGCGCGTCGCATAATAGTTATCATAAATTCACAAGCCTAGGTACACGTACATTTAGTTATTTCACCTCACGCGATGTTCCGTTTCCATTTTTATTTTGGAGTTTTCCCGCCAAACCGAAGTTGTAAACTTTCCAAGATTCTTGAAACCTTCTTTTGTTAAGTTTCATGAATCTTGGGATCTAGGTTTAGAGTAAGAATTTGTTTGTAACAATTTGTACGTTATTTGTATTCGATTACCGGAAGCAGTTCACAGTTTTAGCTAGTGACCATTTAGTCCACAGTCCCTCTACTAGGCACGCTGTAGTTAGAAACTTGGTAGACTTCGATTCCGACGTAGGTTTTAGGATTTAGCGTAGAAATCGTGGTTTTAATTATACCGATTATATTTATGTTAATGTTTCCGCGAATATTGTCACAAAATATTGTCACACCTTGGTCAACGATAATTTTTAGTTCATAGTTCTACTTGTAGTTGCGCTGTGACTTAAGGTTTGTGAACACGCCTTCATGCGAGCACCCTTCGAGTTGACGGTCTTGGTGCGTCGCATGAAATTTGTCACTTTCGTTCTTGGTCTTAAAATGGCGAGACGTGCCACGTTTTCATCTTGATCATTATCCACGATCTTTCACGAACGCTAATTTAGAATCGATAAATTCGATTTGGAATATATATTGAATTCTGATTATTTTTTTGGAATTGGATTTTAAAAGTGGATCCACCGGGAAAGTAAGGATGTCGAAAGTAAACTTTTTTTTATTCTCGGCAAGCGACGCGACGCAATGGGGAGATTGTAGCCAGACTTGTGGGCTTACTTTGATCCAGCCCATTGCCTCGCTTGGCCCTCCTTAAGTGCTCTCTCGTCTTATTTTAAGCGTTAATTTTCTTTTGTGATTTTTATTTCCCTCGGCTTTTCGCGTTGAATTGATTCTTGTGTCCGCTCCGATTTGCTCTCATTTCCTCCTTTATTTTGTTGAATAAATACCGAGATAACTAAGATTTTGTAAAGATTTGGCCGTTGAGATATACAAGACCCGCCCCGAGATTCCTTGCTCCGTTAGTTTCCTTTTTTTTAGATTTCAGGTTTCCTATTTTTCTCTTATATTTAAAATTTTTTATTTTGTCTTTGAGAATTTTTGCCGGGTCACAATTTATTACCTTCGCTATAGGGCCTGGCTGGCGCCCAGTTGCTATAAACCATACAGGTGTACCCATGTATATGCAATACACGCAAATTAAACTGCCATTGACAGGTGGACATAAACCTCTCTCGCAGGTGTAATTCTTGAAACGCCCGAATCGAAATTGCTACAATTGAAATTCGCATGTAATGTCAATTTGAAGCTTTGAGTACGACACAATTTGAAATTTTTCAGAAATCTAAAAATTTGGCAATTTTAAGCTCAAGGCAATTAAGATTGATTTATAAAGATTGATTTAAAGTTGAACTGGAACAATTTCCAAATCAACATTTTTAGAACTATTCAACTTGAAATTTTTCAAATTAAAATTTGACAAAGTTGAACTGGGACAATTTCTGAATCAAATTTTTCGAACTACACCAGACTCTCTTTAGAGGAACAATCTCGGGGGTTGGCTGCAAATAGCCTTGTTCATAAAGCGCGTACATCGAAACCTAAACAGTCAGGACCGCCTGAACCGTTTCCATAATATTGCGCAATCTACTTGACTGAGTAGTACTTGTACTGCGTCCCTTTAAAGGCGGAGTCGCAACCGTCTCTCGCCCTGCCCCCTGAGAAACTGCGGGGACCAGCAATTCTAGGAATTCATAAAACGCGTGCGATCGCGCGTTCCTCTAAAGAGAGTCTGGTGTATTTAACTTGAAATTTTTCAAATAAAAAGTTTTCAAAATTAAAATTTTAAAATTCAATCTTGAAAACCTTTTTTAAACTAAAAATCTTATAGTAGTTGATTATGAAATTTCAATTTGGAGACGTTCCAAGATGAATAATCTAAAATTAAACTATTGGAAAATTAACAAATTCAAATTTAAATCATTCAAAATTGTACATTTTCTAATTAAAAGCCATGTAAGTTGAAACGTTTTCTTTGCTTTATTTTGAATTGAGTCAGCTGGATGAAAAAGAGGAATATTGACTTATTTCGCTGAGATCGTTTTTTTAAAAATGGAATTGTCTGTATAACCTAATTGTTCTGCGCGAAGCGCTAGTGTCGCAATGAACATCGATAAAGCAGAAATTGTTTTGAGAACAGTCTTCAAACTCAAACTGAAAAAATTGCAGTTTCAATTTATGACTGTAATATATCAGGAGTTTTTATCAGTGTTGGATTTAAGATACAATATTAATGATATTTGAAAAAATGAGGTCGAAGCTCACGCTTTTCTATCAAAAAAGTCTGAGGTTACATGTGTCCATTCAGGGCCGGCGCAGCCCATATTGTCCATGTGCGACCCCGCGCGAGAACAGCGTTCTTAAGTAGGCTAGCTAAATTCTACAGTACAAACATTTAAGGGTCTTCGCCGGGCCTGATTTTTAGTCCATGTATTACAAATGAAAAGTTTTCTCCTACAAGGATGAATTGTTTGATGTAATATTTTCACCACATAATCTAAAGGTCAAAATACAATCCCCGTTAGTGTCCTTTTTTCGAAAAATGTTGTTGTTGTGTTTTTTTAATTGATCAAAAATATGCTGGATTAAAAAAAGATAGTAAAAAATCGGTTAATCCTTCTATATTGACGCCCTTCACTTCATATGCCCTTAATTATCTCGCTGTGATGGTGACGTACTTTCCCTTTCACCTGAGCTAGCCCACATAACGCTAAAGAGTAGACCCAAAATTGCAGCACGTGCGTGTATGAAGAAAATTCGTGGGTTTGTGTGATGACTATGAAAATCTAACGCCCTTGACGCTATATGACCTAATACAGATATATATTTAAATATTTCTACCTATATAGTAGAGGTGGAGATTTTTGAATAAAAGCATAACATTGCAAAATTTCAGTTTAGTCACATTTATTGATTAAAATAGTTTGGAAAGAAAAATAGAATACACATAATAATCAGTATATATTACGGCGATACCACGCTGAAAACACCAGTTCTCGTAAGATCACTGAAGTTAAGCATTGTTGGGCGCGGTTAGTACTTGGATGGGTGACCGTTCAGGAATACTGCGTGCTGTTGGCCCGTCGTGGGTGTGGTGGGCCCACATTGGTAGTAAATATCCACCTAGAAACACTGCCCGAATCGGGTAGTGAGGCAATGAACTTTAGAGTTCGAACTGCTAATCAATGTATTGAAACGGTTCAGTATAAAATAAATATTTTATATCTACGAATTACACCCAAAAGCGGGCGAAATAGCAAATAAGTACGCTACTGAGTGACTTACGAATTCCTGGGCGAAAGAGTTATATAGATCATATGTACCGCTACGCGAAACAGGTGCGGTTGCGTGCTTAACCACCTTGGAGAGAAGGGGTACGAGGATCCGCGACGACGGGACCTTCGTGATTACCAGGGATCACTCGAATCGCCAGTCAGCGCTTGCCAATTCAGAGGGAACATACGTCTGGCGTTTGGCTCTTCGATAGATCGCGTTACTTAGAAATCCGTTCGCCGATGCAAGTGGTACCACGTCTAGCTCAGGTACGACTTAATGCTGAGAACTGAGGACAAACTCAATTTCTTTCACACGTTTCCAATTTAGGAATAACAAATTTTTTTTTTTTATACATAAACTTTTAGAAGTCTGCCCATCTCTAAATTTGTCAGTGATGGAGTGCGTGAGATTGTAGCTAGAGATCCCTAGATCGCTCATCCTTTTCCAGCTCATTTTAATACGTGAGCTTAAGGATGCTAGCCAACCACTCTGGAGCATTACATCTGAAATGGCAATGAGGAGTATGGGGTGATAAATTGTGATCAATTTTTGGTGATGTGTCTTACGGCTTCCACAACCTTCTCTCTAGTTTTTCAACCCGTTTTCATTCGGGAAATCAACTAGTGAAAGCAAGGGAGTTTTAAACCCACAAAATTACCATTAATTGAGCATGAGAATTGACTGAAAAATTCATTGCACCTTTAGGAATTAGTAAAATTCCCAGCATAATGTCATGAATTTTTCGTAATCAAAACAAAACAGATTTTTAAAAGGTAGAAAACTTTGCAATTAAATTGAAGTTTTGGAACACAAAAAAAAAAATATCACCTAAAAATGTCTTTTTAGTCAAAAGCACAAAATTGATAGGAAAATAAGACAATATTCCGGAGGACAAAACTTGCACTCAATTTTGCACGGAATAGCGTCTGATTTAATAAATTCACAGCTAAATTAATCCTCAGTTCTTCGCCAGAGAGGGAAAAATTTGTAGGATATCGTACTGAATATGCACATAATCGTTTATTCTTTAAGGGCAAATACATCCAAGGAACTAAAGTAAAATCGGTCTGATATAAATTAAAGGTAAATAATTGGCCAATTCAGGCGTGATAGCTTGGCTGCAACTCTCGAAATTCGGCACTGCAAACCTGCGAAGGCGTACGCAATTTGTACCTCGCCTCTGTGTGCCTACATCCTCTATAAAAATCACAGAATTCTGAAGTTATTTCACAAAAATGAGAACATTTCAAATAAGGGCTGTTTTGGACCCAGAGCTTGAGGATAATTACATTTCAAGGGAATTCTTGGTTGAAAACTACTTTAAAATTAAGGGGCTAAAAGTCGAAAAGAGTGAAGTTTCTTTTAATGCAGATTGGGAACCTCAATTGACGGATAAACTTTCTTTTAATATTCTTGTTGCTAACAGTTTAATTCGTTTCAGATTTATTGTCCTCTCAAGCATGGAACCGACGCCAAAAGAATGAATTTAATTCCCTCAAATGAAGAAAAATGTCTCAACTTAAAAATCTTAAGGTCTTTTAATTATATCTTATGAAAATTGAAATGTAGAAGAATAATTGAATAACGTTACAGTATGTATATATTACATATAGTTGAAGTAGACGTATGCAATGCAAAACATTTCCATAATGATACAACATCGTTAGTTGAACGTGATGCTTGTTAGTACATTTCTTCGTACAGTAGAAGTTACATTGGTCAATAATACACCACCAATCTCATGATAAATAATATCAATATAATAGTCATTGAATTTCGACGATAAATGTCCATACATTAGATTTTTAAACTCGTCACACTTTTCGTGGTTCATTAACTCAAAAATAAAATTCTCAGATGGTTCGACTATCTTCATAGAAATACAATCTTCGGTTAATAATTCTACAATCCGTGACATACAATCCTCTACCAAAATACGTAAAGCTTGAAGCATTCCAAAATATTCATTCGCACACAACATAATATGTTTCAAACCAATAAAGCTAGCTTTTTTCATAGCCACTGCAGGTGTGAAAACTTTTTGTTTCTTGTTTTTACAAGAATTTTCACCATCCTTACAATCACCCTCGGGAGCTGTTTTTGTTGTCAAAAAGAATAGTCTTTTCACCGAAGGACGTCGTGAACTTCACTATGTAGTGAGTGGTTCCAGCTCTGACAGTCCCCAGATTCAAAGTAGGTACTTATGAATTTATATTGTTGCTGGAATTTGGACCATGTTGCCGCCCCAAATGTGATTCCTTGTAGCTTGTAAGACACCATTTTTACAATAGGTTGAAAACTGCCATCTGACTGCACTTCAAGACCAACAATAGCGTTTTTACTGCATGAGTTATTGAGTGCATACAGTGTGGTTAAAATAAGATATTTGTTTGTCTTGCGTGATGCATCCACTTCCGTCATATGAACTCTTTTTTTAGTAGCAGCAGCAGAATTAGTAACTGTGAAAGAGGAAATTTCAGCTCCTTTTTCAACACCAGTCATAGTTTGTGACATTGTAGGTACTGCTTCAAAGATACAGAGAAACTTATTCTTAGCTGACTACTCAGAGATCTTAAGTACAAGGGAATAGAGACATTATGGGGTGGGAGGAATACAAGTCTAGACAAGATTCATAAGCGATGCTTGAATATCATTGGTTCAAAATAAAAATAGTGGAGATTAAAATATCAAATCAGAATAATGCTTTAATAATTAATTATCTGTATGTGCTAGTTTTTATATAGGTCAAATTCATACCTGTCATAGGGAAGTGAGGGTTCGAGTGAAATACTGGTAGATGTTGTATAAGAGTATCTCTTTTACACTCATGGGTATGACTGATATTAATTGAACCTTACTGTATAGGTATAACTCTATGACCGAAGCAAATGTTTAGAATTTTTCATTTTTATTCTTCAAATCACAGTGACACTTTCATAACGAAATCCAAATCATGAATAATGACACAGTGGGTGAAGAAGAAGACTATTCACAGGTTTCAAGGTCTAAAGATCAGTCGAAAAGATTTTCAAACAGGAAAGCCGTGGAGGCGTTATGGTAATGGGCCCCATTCCAGGATGGACATTAGATTTGAGTATATGCCGTTACCTATAGGTTTGAAAGGGAAAGGTCTTTTTGGTAGAAGCGTTGGAATTATATAGAAAACGTGAAAGGGTCATAGTTAATGGTGTTCTTCCGTAACGTTTTTCCAAAGGTTTCATTTTCGGTGGAACGTCAGTCTTAGCTATATGCTCTAACGTGAAGCACGGTCGACGGTAATTAGTTTTCAGAGTGTATTTTGTACAATTGTTGAGTGAGATAAATTGAACTGTGTTCTGTGAGGAGTTTATCAGTGTTTTCACAGTGTATTTTGTACAATTGTTGAGTGTGGTAAATTGAACTGTGTCCTGGAGGAGTTTATCAGTGTAGCTCAAAGTTATCAGTTCAAGTGAACAATGAGCCCAATAATGTCGATGGATAACCAAGCTAACCAGAAAGCAATTACTCATCAGAGGGAGGACAACAGACTGCTTCTTATTGCAATGTTAGAAGGATACATCAGCCACTGTGATTCACTGGGGCGACTTGATGACGTTGTGCAAACAGCCATACAAAGGAAGGACGATATACCTTTACTTATGGTATTGAGGAAATATTTGAAAATGCAGAGAGAGACGAACTCTGCAATAAATAATATACAAGCCATCATTGGTAAATAAAACTCTTTTTAATTTTCATTCATTAAATTTTTATAAAAGTGAACATTTCAAAATAGTGTGCGTGTGCTGATTTTTTGCTTCTCTTTTTGTTAAAGCTGAAATTCAGAGCGTTAAATCCAAAAAATCTTTGGAAGACGACGCTGTGCATTATCAACGAATTAGGAATCAGACGGAGGCAGTTTCAAAAGAAAAACCCGTAGAATTAACTAAAAAGAGGGACCAGTCTGATTCAAAGGTGGAAGCGGGTTTCTCAAAGAAGCGAAAAAGCTCACAAGAGTTCATATTTGGTGAGGGAAGTGTAGCACGGGATCCTAGAGTCAATAAGAAAAATAATAAAAGTAACATAGACAGTAATATAGTAGTAGAAACTGATGACGACGAGGCGGACTTTGACGAGGACATTGTGTCAGATTCGCAAATGAAAAAAAAAATTTTTAAATCTGAGGAACTTGTACAGGAAAATAGACGTAGGCAACAGGATAAGAGGGAAAAGTTATACAGGAAAAAATGCAAGAAAAATTAAAAATTAAAATAGCCAAAGAAAGGGAAATAAGATTAAAGAAAATTGCACAAATTAGAGAGGCAGATTCGAAAAAGAAGCGCAAATTACAAAATGATAAAATAAGCAGAGAGCTTGCAAAGCAAGATAGATTGAAAGTAGCAAAAAGAAAGCAGGATGAATTCAGGAAGTACAAAAGGAGCAGAAAATGCGTAAAAAAATGGATGGATCTACATCTGAATTAAAACGAAAAGGTAATGTAAATTATATGTATGTATGTATGTATATATATATATATATATATATATATATATATATATATATATATTCCTAAACTTTCGTCTACAAAATAAAAAATGATTTTGAAATGTTTATTTTTTCAGAAAATCATAATTGTGTGAAAAACACATCGACTCAAGTAGGGTCGAATAGGAAGCAGACCCCAAATATTGTGACAGCAGCCCCAGACATGACTGCGATTGCAGGCCCATCCAGAGCTATGGAGGCTAGCTCATCTCCCACACTCATCTCTCATGGCCAGTCGATGGCTGATGAAGCTGTCGAAATTCTCTCAGAAGATTTACATGATGCTCAACCACAAGGTAGGAATGAGAGGAACATTTTAGCCCCCTTCATATTAAAAACAGACGAATGTGACCAATATATGAGAAAATTCGACACAAATGGGCGAAAATTAACTTTTAAAATTGTACCTCCTGGGGAGCATAATCCTGTTCTTTTATTGGAATTAGCCTTTTTAGAGTTATATAATTATATAGTTTCGTGGTATAAGGAAACAGATTTAGTGGGCATTGTGTTCGGATCGGATGGATTTAGCAAAGAAGTTGCCTAGAAAGCCTTTTTACCCCTTAAATATCTGCATTTCGAAGACTTGTGGAAATTAGTAGAATCAGTAATTCAAAGTGCCATAATTTTTAATATTGATGACACCTTTGTAGTAGAGATTACGCGGGTAAGTGTAATAGCAGGAAAAGGCCGTGTGAAGCTAGCAAGCAAAGTTTTTAAGAAATCAGTTTATACTATAGCTAACAAGAATAACACATGTCTACCACAGGCTATCGTAGTAGCTATAGAAGTATAAGCGATAGGGATAAGTTCAAAGCACAAATTAAGGCAGCTGAAAAGCTAACTCGAGATGCTGGTGTGATAATACGAGACATTGGATGTGGCCTGCCTGAGCTAATTGCATATCAAAAATATCTGGCAAAAGCTCAGATTGCAATAACTGTTTTTAATTTTAAAGATTTCGGGAAAGGGAGAGATAAGGCTATTTACGAGGGTAGTTCGGAAATAACAAATACAGGTAGTTTTGTATGCCGTGTAATAAGGCTTACTTTAGACAAACTGATCACAGGTGCACAATGAAATGTGACGCTTGTTTTAGTTCCCCATCATGTAAAGTAAATGCTGACATGAATAAAAAAAATGATAATAATAAATGTAGGGATTGTCGACGGTATTTTTATGGAGTCGAATGTTTCAGAAAAAATCTGCAATGGTTGTTCAAAGTTACTTAACTCTGAGAAAACCAAGAAAGGGGAGGTACACGAAACACGGCAATGTGAAGAAGTCAAAGGTGACGAATCAAAAAATATTAACAAACCTAATTTGTGTGTAGTACAGCAGGTTTGTGAAGATTGTATGAACGATCCGCATCCGAACGTAAAATGTCAATGGTGTGGTGTGCGCCAGTATATTTTTGATCAGGATCCTGTGGCTCAGTTCACTGAGTTCGCTATTCGTGATTTGAAGCACTTTCATGAGACCGTTTGCATAGCACATGATGCGAAAGGTTTCGATGCGCAATTCATTCTTAGAGAACTCATTAAGAATAGAGGTACTAATGAACCGCCAGATCTTATTTTAAATTGTACTAGCGTAATTTTGCTAAAAGTAAAAAAAAAACACGATTTATTGATAGCCTTAATTATCTACATATGCCATTAAGTGATATGCCGGCAGCCTTCGGTTTAGAAGAGATACGATGTCCTTGGAGGGTTGTAAAGAAATTGGCAAGCGTTATGAAGAATTGAATAAAATTAATTACATTTTTAATTCTAAAAATGAAATTATAACGTACTGTGTAAATGACGTTGATATTCTTCGTGCTGTTTGTCTAGCTTTCCGAGAATTATTTATCAAGGTAACGAATGTTGATCCGTTTGTCGAAAGTGTCACCATTGCATCAGCTTGCTCAGTAGTTTTTAGGAAAAATGATTTAAAGTTCGACGTAATATGTGTCCTACCAACTGGGGGTTATAGGTTAGCAAGTAAACAGTCGAAAAAGGCTATCAAATGGCTTTTGTCTGCAGAGCGTGAATTATACTTCGAAATCATTCAAGCTTTCCGAACTCTAGAATACCGACTACCTGAAGGTGTATTAGTTGATGGATATTATGAGGATACGCTTAGCAATAAAAAAACTGTTTATCAGTTTCACGGTTGTTACTGGCACGGCTGTCCACGGCGTAATCAAACTAATCGTCATAAAAGAACAGGTTTCGGTAAAAATTCTAAAAGCATGAGTGATCGTTTTGAGCGTACACGGGCCCAAACTGAACGACTTCGAGAAAAGGGTTACGAAGTAGTTGAGATGTGGGACTGTGATTTTGATAGGCTAAAATCGAGAGATCCTGAATTAAGAGAGTTCTTAAAAGACCATCCTCTTCGAATGCACGGTGCTCTTAATCCTCGCGATGCTTTCTACGGGGGAAGAACAGGAAATACATTTTCCTATTATAAGGCAAGAGACAATATAAAAATCTCTTATCTGGATTTTTCCTCCTTATATCCATTTATATCAAAATATGGAAAATTCCCCATAGGTCACCCAAAAGTTTATATTGGTGATGATTGTAAGGAATTAACTAGACCAGATAATGATTTAACTAATGTCGAGGGTCTTATCAAATGTAGGGTATTACCACCTACTAATAGTTATCTGCCTGTTCTTCCTGTTCGTATGCACGGTAAACTGATGTTCCCTTTGTGCAGAACTTGCTGTGAATTGCAGTTACAGCAAGATTGTCCACATGTCGATAAGTTCAGTGTGAAAGAAATAGGGGGGACATGGGTTTCTGATGAACTAAAAGTGGCTGTCGAAAATGGGTACAAAATCACATAGATTTTTGAGATTTGGCAATATAAGACAACTCAGTATGACCCGACCTCAAAAATCGGTGGTTTCTTTGTACAATATATGAATAGATTTTTTAAGCTTAAACATGAAGCCAGCGGATATCCTTCTCATTGTACCACCGAGGAGAGTAAAAAAAGCATATGTGAAAAAAAATTTCGATTTAGAGGGCATTCAGCTCGATCCGGAAAACATAAAAAAAAATCCTGGTTTACGATCACTGGCTAAGCTCTGTTTAAATTCTTTCTGGGGTAAATTCGGACAACGCCAAAATATGCCAAAAACCGAAATATTACATACCCAAAAAGCTTTAATTGATATTTTTGAAAGTCCAGATAAAGTTCTTACCAATATCTTACCAGTAGACCAGGAAAATATTTATGCATCTTGGATGTATGTAGATCGTCGTGTTCTCTATTTTGATATGGATTCTGTCATTTTTGCTAGTAAAATCGAGGCAGGTGAATATTACCCAGCTACAGGATGTTTGCTAGGGGATATGACAGATGAGCTCGAAGTTTATGGTTCGGGAAGTTATATTGAAACTTTTGTCTCGGGTGAACCTAAATTGTATGCCTTTAAAGTAAGGTCACCTGTTGGTAAGCAGCACCATGTTTGCAAAGTGAATGGCATTACTCTAAATTATAAAAACTCTCAAATCATAAGCTTCGACTCTATATGCGAGCTTGTGGTTAATAAGGCTGCCCCGATTACTTCATATTATCGAGCCATTCGTAGAACTGAATATCAGCATGTAGTCACCAAAAATGAACATAAAACCTGTAAACCTGTTTACACTAAAAGAAGGCTAATTGATAATCATGATTCTCTCCCCTTTGGTTACATACAGTATAAATAGGTCAATAACAGATAACCCCTCAGTAATTTATTTATTTATAACGTCTCAAGGCTAAAATGAATTATCTCTGATTCCTACGCTTTGTATGAAAACTATCTCAGCGTTGAATGAAAAATGTGTAGGTACACTTGTTTCACTTAATTTTAATTACATAAAATTTCTGTATTTTAATAATAAGAACATTTACTCTTTGTGCTTTCAGAAATGATCTTCCAATCATTTGGAGGTCCTATAATGCGCTGTGACCAGAGTGTATTAGAGGATACAATGTTCTGCTGCAGCCAAACAGCTCTGGATATCACACCGGAAAAAATCATGGCGAGCCATGAATATGATGACTACATGTACATAGGGTCACAAAACTTCACTTTCAGTGATCCTACTCTTTTATAATTTATAAAATTAATAACAAACATTTTTCTATGATTAATTTATTTCAAAATAGTTGTTCAATTATTTATTAAAAAAGTATGAATATCCTGATCAATGCACAATCATTATTGTTATGTACAATCATGAAGAATAATAATTAAATAAAAAATGTATGTTCATAATATGAATAGTCTAATTTCATTCATTATCCTTTATATTTTCAACCCGTATCCTGAATAAAGCTGAAAAACTATTTTCGGCGAGGGGGGTGGATGACGACGACCGCGGCAGGGCGGTAAGAAACACGCCTTTATAAGCTGAATTTTAGGCGTGTAGAAAGGCACGCCAAATAAGCTCATGAAGGACGTGCTGAGTCAGGGGCATTAGCTCAATACCCTGACATCGCGAGAAATTAGCTAATTGAAAAAGGAAATAAACAAGTACAACATGAATACAAGCGCCAACTAAGATTCATTCTAGCGGTATAAATATTCATCAATATATATTTGACTGACGATGTATCACTATTCAACATGGACACGCGCTGGAAGCATCCGTTCACGTCACTAATATATGGTCCAACAGGTTGTGGTAAAACATTCTTTGTAAAACAGTTTTTTCGAAATCTCAATGGAATGTGTGATACACAAATTGATCGAATAATTTTCTGTTATTCAGAGTGGCAAACGGCTTATAAAGAATATCGAAAAGAGATTTTCGTGAGGGATTACCACAATCTTCTGATTATTCAAATGATCCAAGGCCTAAACTTATAATTCTCGACGATTTAATGAGAGAATCTTCGAGTAATACAATTGTAGATCTTTTTACTAAAGGAAGTCATCATAAAAATTTGAGTGTAATTTTCATTTCTCAAAATCTTTTTCATCAAGGGCATGGTCAAAGAGATATTTCTTTAAAGGCAAACTATATTGTTACGTTTAAGAATCCACGAGATCAGGCTCAAATTCAACATCTTGAGCGCCAGATTTGCCCTGAAGACCCAAAGTTTATACAAGAAGCCTATCACTATGCAACTTCTCAACCACATGGATATTTACTTCTAGACCTAAAACAATCAACTCCTGACAAGTGTCGCTATCGCACAAGTATATTTCCGGAAGATCCTCGACAGCACGTTTACATACCAGTGAAGGGTATAAAGGGGAGAAACAGTGATTGCCCCAGTTTCAGTTACACATTTGTGATGACGTCGAAAGGTTGCAAGTCAATAGGCAAGAAGAATGCCATAGTTTTACATGCCCTTTGTCATCTAAATCCGGATCAACGACAGGCAATACTAAAAACATCTGATGTCAAACTCATAAAGTGTATTTGTGGGTGTGCCTTAAATATCTTGTTGGGAAATGTTCCTGTTAAAGATAATCAGTAGCTAAAATTGAGAAAACATAGAAAGACACTACGAAAGTTATTTGAAACTCGCGGCACATGGAAAAGCAAGAAAAAATGTATTGTTCAAAAAGGTGGATTTCTGCCTCTGCTACTTGGACCAATCATTGGTGGTTTGCTCTCCAATTTGTTTAAATCTTCCTCGTAGAGCTTTCAATAATATGGAGCATGCAAGAAAAATGGTACTGATTCCCAGCGAGCAAGTGTACAAAATCAATCAACATATGCAGACGATACATGAGACATCATTGCATAACAATAATAATAATGATTCACCGATTATACCATCGATGCCTGGTGCAAATGCACAGAATCCTGGAAGCAATCTTGGTAGATCAGATTCTGAAATGAGTCTAATCTTATTTTCGCCTTTTCCGTACGATGAACGTGAAAGGTGGAAAGACTACAGTCAAGTGCTGAAAAAAATTTCTCTTTTTTGTCGATAAAAATAGGAAATTAACTGCTGAGAAAATGGATTATTCTGAAAATACAGATGATGATTTCCATGAGTTTATGCCTATAAAGGATATTATAGCTGATGTACCTAAATCTTTTCGATCTAAAATTACGTTATTACTCAATCACCTAACAAAACCTGACTTTGCCGACAGAATAAGATGGGATAAATATGGCTCAGTTATCATTGACGGAAAACGTATTGAACATTCAAAAATTACAGATCTCGTTAATGATGCATTGAGGTATAGAAAAAGTGCTAACCCTCCAGGAAGAAGTCACTTTGCCCGTATACTTCAAGACTTTGGCACACTGCGAGAGCTCGTGAAAAGTCATGAATATTAGACTCAAGCTAAGCAGATACAGCGCGACATCAACTACCGATTAAACACAGAATCTCTTATAGATTATGAAACTACTGAGGATGAGGTAATGATAAATAAAACTCTTAGAACTCCTAATAATTCAATTCTCGAGAGGAGTCGCAGTAGATTTAGAAGAAGTAGCCGTCGAGAGAAGGTACAATCTGGTTCAGGAATGCTAACCAAGTGGCAATCTTTTATCCTGAAATGAAGCTACTTTAAGAAATATACTACAATCCAGGTCATCCTGCTTCCTACAGCGGAGCAGAAAAATTAACTCGTGCTGCACGTGGTAAAGTATCTCGCACACTAGTACTTTATTGGCTGAAATTTCAGGACGCATTGACTTTACACAGGCCTATTCGACAGAAATTTCAAAGAGCTCATTATTTACATATAATTGACATGAAAAGTGTTTCTACTTATAACGATGATTACCGCTATCTCTTAGTAGTAATTGATATCTTAAGTAAATTCGCCGGGGTTGAGACACTTCGAAATAAAACAGCACTGAAAGTTAAAAATGCTTTTGAACGTATTTTACAAAAAAGTAATCATCGTACTCCTTTCTGTTTACAATCAGACAAAGGAAAGAAATTCTTAGGAGCTTCTTTTCAAAAATATCTGACTGATAATGGGATAAAATTCCGCGTAACGCGGGATCCTAACGTTAAAGTAGCCGTAGTCGAACGTTTCAACCGACCACTCAAGGAGCGTATGTGGAGGTATTTTACACACAAAAATACTCGACGATATATTGATGTTTTACAACAAATTGTGAGTGCTTACAATAATGCTAGACATTCTATTATTAGAATGACACCGTCTGAAGTTAATTTATCGAATGCAGCCGAAGCTCGAGCAAATATTCAGCGTCGTTTTTGTAAAAAAAAAAAGTTCAAAAGAAAGCCTAAATACAGTGTTGACGACAATGTCAGAATCAATCGCGAGAGGGGTGTCTTTGAGAAAGGTTATCAGTCTGGCTGGAGTGAGGAATTGTATGTTGTAAGGAGGGTCATTACAGGAAGAAGTCAAGCACCTTACATGTATGAGTTGAAAGATTTAGCAGGAGAAGAAATAGAATTGGGTAGGTTATCCTGAAAAATTAAAATCGTTGATTCCAGCCTCAAATTTAAAACACTTGTAAAAATGAATATCGATCAATTTTACCTTATTTTACCAAGCAATAGTAGTATGAGATATTTTCCTGAGAATACCACTTCCAATTTCATAACACAACTGCCACATGAGATTCGTCTACAAGGACAGTGGGTCGTAGCACTCATAGAAATACAACTTCCTCGTACATTTCTTCATGTGAGACACGGTGCTTCATTTGAAAATCGTATTGTCCTAATGAACAGTGGGCCTGCAGGATATAAATATCCACAATATGATGGTAATAGTAAAAATATAAAATCCATTGAGAAAGGTATCGACCTTCTTCACAAATATAACGTACCTATTATTATGAGAATTGATAAAATGACTGCTGAAAATATGGATAATAACTTAGAAGATGCAATAAATCTTATTTCTCTGAGAGAAAAGAAGAAGGATGAAGAAATGTCTCTTATGTGGAAAAAACCTCTTGTTAATTTCTTTCAAGCTGGTCTTTATGCAAATATTGTCTCTCTTTTAAATAATCTAAACAGTCTTCTAGAATTAAGTCAGCATATTAAATTTAAATATGACAAATTCAAAAGTAGTTACGTAAGTATACAAAAACAGTGTGAAAAACTATGTCTGACTGATCACCATTTTTTGGTACTTAGTGATAAATTATCACGTATTCTTGGATTTGCCCCAGATAATCTAATTCCAATTGAAACTAAAGACTACATTGCTAGACACCCACCAAGTCTATCAAGTGCTCTTCCGGATAAATTATTTATTTACTGCAATATTTGTGAACCACGTGTTACGGGAGATGTAAAAGCACCACTTTGACGTACAGTTTCTTTAGATACAACAGATTACAATTTTGGTACAACTCAAGTCACACATTTTTCATCACCCAACTACATACCAGCTCTTAGCACAGGTTTTCCTACGATTGAAATTGATATAAGAGATCACATTGGTTTGCCAATACCATTCGAGTACGGTATGCTGACAGCTACACTTCACTTTAAGCGTATTGACTAGATAAGAGAAAAATAATGGCTCATTACATAGATTATTACTCCTCACAAGCCAACGGCCATACCACGCTGAAAAACCCAGTTATCGTCAGATCACTGAAGTTAAGCAGCGTTGGACGCGGTTAGTACTTGGATGGGTGACCATTCAAGAATACTGAGTGCCGTTGGCACATCGTGGGTGTGGTGAGCCCACACTTGTAGTTATTTATAACTACAACAAAACTATCCACCTAGAAACACTACCCGAATCGGGTAGTGTCACGCCTACCCTGAAAGGGAAATGGCTTAATGGTATACAAGTAGGTGGAAGAGGTATACCAAAAATATACATTGGAGCTCCATATCAAAAGGGGCATGGAATTAGTAGTTTTCTCGGAGGATTATTTCGACGTGTTCTCCCTTTCTTAACTAACGGTGCTCAAGTCATCGGAAAAGAATCTCTTCGAACCGGTATGAATGTTGTGAATGATATGGATAGTAAGATAACTCTCAAAATTTCGGTTAAGAATCGTTTTGGAGAATCTGGTCAAAATTTGAAACGTCGTGCAATGGACAAAATGCAACATATCATGAACGGTTCGGGTTATAAACATAGAAGATAGAAGCAAGTGGTTCAGTCTATTTCTAATCGTGGTACATTTCACTTCGTGAAAGCAAATAGAGTGAACAAGAGAAAAAAAAGCTCAGGTAGAAAAATCCAACACAGACATCTATAGAAAGCTCGCAATGGGTTCATTATAAACCCGTTTCTTCACTCACTGATGACACCCCCATAGAGTTTGTTGTTCCTGGTCATGGTGATGAGTACCTTGACTGAGCACACACTATGCTCAGTCTTCGAGTGAGATTAGTAACTCCTGCAAGAGTAGCCGCAAATACAGTCCAGCTAGATAAAGTAGGGCCAGTAAACAATTTCATGTAATTGCTGTTCAATCAGGTGGGCGTATATTTCAATCAAAAAGTAGTATCACCTCCTAGTAACTATTATGCATATCGAGCATACATCGAGACTTCACTTAACTACGACCCAGCTGCCAAAGACAGTCATCTTACATCATCTCTGTGGTATAATGATACTCCTGGAAAAATGGATGATTTTGATGCTAATGAGGGTTTAAAATCTCGACAGAAATATTTTGGTGCTGATAAACCTATTGATCTTATAGGCCATTTACACTGTGACGTTTTTAATCAAGATAAATTCCTTATCAATGGTGTGGAATTACGACTTCGGCTATTTCGCTCAAAGGACACTTTCTGTCTCATGGATGCTACAAACAGCTGTCACGTGCGTATTGAAGAGGCCTCGCTACTTGTTCGCAGAGCAAAAATTAATCCTGGTGTTCTTCTTGCACACGCTAAAGCTCTATCTCAGGGTACTGCAAAATATCCTATCACACGTGTTGAAGTAAAAGCCTTAACTATACATTCGGGTGTACACGCTGAAACTCTTGACAATGTTATTCTTGGTCAATTACCAAAAAGAATAATAATAGGATTTGTGGAGAATACTGAATATAATGGTAATGGAAACAAAAACCCCTTCAATTTTCAAAATTTTAAAATCAATCATCTATCTCTTTATCTTGATGGTACCCAGATACCTTCGAAACCTCTACAACCGACATTCAGCGCTAAAGGACTCTATGTCGATGCGTATAACACATTATTTACTGAAAGTGCTATTCATTTTCTAAATGAGGGTAATAGTATTGGCCGACAGCAATATCCAAACGGTAATTGTTTATTAGCATTTGATCTTACACCTGATCTGTCCGCAAATTGATATTCTCATTGGAATCTCGTAAAACATGGGAGTCTCAGAATTGAAGTACGATTTGAAGAGGCACTTGCTAACACAATTAATTGTCTAGTATACGCAGAGTATGATAATGTTTTGGAAATAGACTCTTCTAGACAAGTTCTAGCAGATTTCAGTGCTTAGTTGAAGTGGTGGTACTTTCTATTTAGGGAAAAACCTCCTCATGGAATACCTCAGTCTCTACTTGTTCGTCGCGGTAGGAAACTCTAGTGCTATATAGCGTATTAAAAATAATCATGGTTGACTACGTGATTGATATACAAGGGTTTCGTGATTATTCTGGTCGTTTTATACCTAAAGAAGTAGCTTTAGTTACTCTAGATCGCCACTGTATAGCTCATTGGATTGCTTCTCCACCTTATGCTTTTACCGATCACACAAGTCCATCTCAAAGACAAAATAAATGGCTCAGTTGTAAACATCATGGAATTGAATGGTTTGAAGGAGATGTTTCAATGAATTTTCTTCATGCTAATCTTCGTGACGTTGCCCGAACTGGTAGACTAATATACACTCGAGGACATGAGAAGGCTCTTTTGCTGCTAAATATTACAAGTAGACGCATCACAAACCTGGAGGAACTAAGCTGCCCATCGTTTAAAAGGTTGGAGTTCTTGGATGAGTTTTGCTTTCATCATGGGGTAAAAAAGGACTCAAAATTTGTGTGTCCTCTTAATAATGTTCTGAGACTGAAGAAATGGATCGAGAAGGAACGACTAGATGGAGTGCTTTCGTACCTATACAATAAAACATCTGTCTGCAGGACACATCCAGCCATATAATCTACAACCGTAGGACATAACCTTTCATACACTTCAGAAGATTTATGGAAGGATACTATAGAATTATCCACACAATCAAATCTGATATCTTCAAAGAAGTATGAACAGTCTCCAGATACTGCAAGTGCTCCGTCTCACAGAAGCTCGGACAGTAGGTGTATTTCCTGCCGATCAGATTCATAAGCGGTGGACAGAACCAGCTGCAATTGTTGCTAATACGGATGGACATAAACAGCCTGGTACCCATTGGGTCGCCATGTACGTCGCAAACAACGAAAGAGCTACCTACTTTGACAGTTACGGGCTACCGCCTCTTGTACCTGAACATCTTCTTCGTTCACGGGATAATTGTTCCTTCTACAGATGGAATACAACAAAACTACAAAGTGCGACTTCGGATGTGTGTGGCCAATACTGTATTATGTTTCTTCATTGCATGTGTCATAATTATTCTTTGTCTGATTTTACTAATTTCTTTACGAATAATCTAGAAGAAAATGATAATATCGTCCGTGAATTTTACAAAAAACTGATAAAGAGAAATAACTGGAAGAAAAACTCTTCTTCAATGAGAAACCGATGACTAAGTGGTGGTAAATATTGTAAACAAAATAGTGCCCTTGTATCATGTACACAGACAGCATGATCGAAATTAGCCACACTTTTCTTACTATAAAATATACGTCGAATGTTATGATTATTATGTGTATTCTATTTTTCTTGTCAAAATATTTCACTCAATAAATGTTACTAAATTAACATGTATAATATTATGTTTTCATTTAAAAGATCCTAACCCCTCTAGTGTATAACTAGTATTTAAGTACAACACTGAATACTTTAAATTATATCTTTTCATCATGAAAAGCATAATTTGATGATAGACGTCACCGTTAGAGCAAGATAATTAAGGCCATAAAGAGTGAAGGGCGTAAGATGCTTATAGTCATCACACAAACCCAAGAATTTTCTTCATACACGCACATGCTGTATTTTTTTGGGTCCACTCTTCAGCGTTATGTGGTTTAGCTCAGGTGAGAGGGAAAGTGCGTAACCTTTAGAGTGAGATAATTGAGGTCATATAAAGTGAAGGGCGTCAACTCTTCATAGGCACACTACCTATGGGCGAGGAGGTCGGCGCCATAGTGCGGTAAGGGGAGTGAGGAGTAGTGGAAGGGGTGTCTGGTCGAAGTGATGCCTTACTACTCTAATAAATTACTTAATTGGTGATTGACAAATTAATCATTATATAATCAAGTAATATCAAGTGATCTACTTTCGTCTTTATCGAAAAACACAAGCAAATGCAAGGAAATCAGATAATCGCACATAGGATAAACCAATCAATCACTTAATTCATGATTGATAAATTAGTTATTAAATAATTGAGTGATATTGATCTTTTTAGTCTCTTAAAAACCTTTACGAAATATTTGTTGAAATTTTTCAAATCTTTGGGAAATCATTGAAATGTTTGTGCACTCTGAAATCTATCTGAAATTTCGGTGAAATAATTGAAATCTTGGTGAAATATTATAAATCTATCCGAAATCTGCGGGAAATCATTGACATCTTTATTAACTCTTTCGGAAACCATTGAAATCTTTCTGTACTCTTTGAAATCTATCTGAAAATTGTGTGAAATAATTAAAATCTCGGTAAAATCTTTTAAGTCTCTTGAAAACCTTTGCGAAATACTTGTTGAAATTTTTTTAATCTTTGGGAAATCATTGAAATGTTTGTTCACTCTGAAATCTATCTGAAATTTTGGTGAAATAATTGAAATCTTTGTGAAATATTTAAAATCTATCCGAAAGAATCTATTCTCCAAAGAATATATGGGGTTTGCTGATCCTTTCTATGCACAGTGGTGAAATTTAGAGCCTATAGGAATCATTCCTTAATAAGTTATTAACAAAAGAGTAGAGAGGTGTCATCTCGGAAACCAAGGAACGTACAGAGATCATTCTTGAAGAAAATTACACATTTTGGCTGCTGACAATATTGTACGTATTGTCAATGAGCAAAAAGGCGCTACTGCTAAACGTGCAACACGACCTTCTCTCACACTCACACAGTTACACAGGAAACATTCAAGTGCAACATTTTGCTCATTGACAATACCTACAACATTGTCAGAAGCCAAAAATGTATAATCTGCTTCAAGAATAATCTCTGAACGTTTCTTATTTTCGGAGATGACACCTCCCTACTCTTTTGTCAATAACTTATTAAAAAATGATTATTTTTTGCTCTAAATTTCACCAATGTGCACAGAAAAGATCAACGAAGCCCATATATTTTTTGCAGAATTTTCGTAATTTATTTTCAATGACTTACAGCCATTCAAAGTTGAGTATTCTGAAATGATCATATGATCATTTCATAATCATCAACAAATTTTGAAACTCTGTATCAGTATTGGCAAAACCTTCACCTGCAACATGCATGTTATCTCATATTTTTAGAATTTTTTTTGTTGATGAGATTTTCTTTTTGCGGATCTGGAGGTCAGACCATGTTTACTATAGGCTCTTGGGGTCGCTGAATCCGAATCCGAGGTCCAAAAAACCCCAGCGCGTCAGGGTTCTGACATAACCTCAAAAAACCTCATAAAAATCTTCTTTCGGGCCTGGAGGTCAGACCATGTTTACTATATGTTTTTGGGGTCGCTGAATCCGAATCAGAGGTCCAAAAAACCCCAGCATGTCAGGGTTCTGACATAACCTCAAAAAGACCGTATAAAAAAATCTTTTCTCGTGTCTGCAATTCAAACCATGTTTACTATATGTCTTTGGGGTCGCTGAATCCGAATCCGAGGTCCAAAAACCCCCAGCACGTCAGAATTCTGACATAAACTCAAAAAATCTCATGAAAATTTGGTTCGAGTCCGGGGATCAGACCATGTTTATTATATGTTTTTGGGGTCGCTAAATCCGAATCCTGAGGATCCGACTGTCTGCATCGTAAAACGCTTGGGTGCGCCTGCCATGACGGCATCAAAGCCGTACTCCAGGGACTTAGCCGGATCACAGGCTCATTCCGTTGCCCGCCGTCACCGCGAGGAGGTGCCCTGGATGCTACGTATTCGGATTCAGCGACCCCAAAAACATATAGTAAACCTGGTCTGACCTCCAGACCGGAAACAAAATTTTTATGAGGTTTTTTGAGGTCATGTCAGAACCCTGACGTGCTGGGGTTCTTTGGACCTCGGATTCGGATTCAGCGACCCCAAACACATATAGGAAACATGGTCTGACCTACAGACTCACAAGATGATTTTTTATGAGGTTTTTGGAGGTTATGTCAGAACCCTCACGTGCTGGGGTTCTTTGGACCTCGGATTCGGATTCAGCGAACCCAAAAATATATAGGAAACATGGCCTGTCCTCCAGACCCGAAAAAAGATTTTTTTATGACGTTTTTTGAGGTTATGTCAGAACCCTGACGTGCTGGGGTTTTTTGGACCTCGGATTCAGATTCAGCGACCCCAAAAACCTATTGTAAACATGGTCTGACCTCCAGATCCGAAAAAAAGTTTTTTTTTGTGTGGCTGTGTAATGAATACATACATAAATGCAGTAATTTTTATTCAATTATTTAACTTATTATTATCATTTATTCATATAATAATTAAAGGGGGAGGGAGTGCAAATGAGGAAAGTAAAGATAGGAGGGGTAATGTGTAAGTTTGTGACAGTGTACAATAAGGATGGGATGGAAAGAATTAAAGAAAGGGTGGAAGACCTGTTAGGTGTAAGAGAAGAGGGTATGGTGGTACTGGGTGGGGACTTTAACGCGAGGATGGGGAGGGAAGGGGGCCTTTACAGGGAAGGGGAGAGCTTCGAAAGGAATTCGAAGGATAGGTTAATAAATAAGGAGGGGGAGATTCTAAGGGACTGGATGGAGGATAGAGGCTGGGCGGTGGCAAATGGTATGGCAACTGGGGACGAAGAGGGAGAATACACATACGTAGGTAAGGTGGGGGTATCGGTAATAGATTATGTAGTTATGAATATGCAAGGGTGGGAGGAGATGGAGAGATTCGCAGTAGAAGGGAGGGTAGAATCAGACCATCAGCCATTAGGGTTGTGGATAAGGGGTGAGAACGGCGGAAGGCAAGGTGGGGAAGAAGTGTCGACGGGGGAGAGGGTTAGCTGGACGAGGGAGGCGATAGAGAAATATAAGGAGCAGTTAGGGAAGGTACGCTTTGAAGGGGAGACGGTGGAAGAGATATGGGAGGATTTAAAAGAGAAAGTGAAAAGGTGCGTGCAAAAGAAGGTTTTCAAAAAGAAGAAGAAAGGAATGGTGAAGCCGTGGTGGGATAGGAAATGTAAAAAGATGAAAAGAAAGGTGAAGAGGAAGTATAAGAAGTGGAAAGAGGGTTATGCGAAAAGGGAAGAGTACGTAGAAATGAGGAAGGGGTTTAGATTGATGTGTAAGAAGAAAGAACAGGAAAAGGAGAAAGAGCTGGAGGAGGAGTTAGGAAATGTTAAGACAGAAGGGGACGTCTGGAAGATAATAAATAGGTTTAGGAAGCGTAGAGTAGGGATAAGCGACAAGATAGGGAGTGAGGAGTGGAGGGAGTTTTTTAAAGAATCATTTCAGGGCTCAGATTCAAGGAAGAGAGATGATGGGAGTAGAAGAACGGGGGAGGCAGAGATGGAGGAGTTGAATGACGAGGAAATAGAGAAACAGATAAGGAAGTTAAAAAGGTCAAAATCAGCAGGGCTGGATGGGCTAGAGAACGAAGCATGGCTGTTTAGTACACAAGAGGTTAGGGAGAGGCTGACGTAGGTAGTGAATAAATTATGGAGGGGGGAGGGATTCCCACGAGGGTAGAGAGAAGGATTAATAGTGCCTCTGTATAAGAAAGGAGATAGGGATAGGCAGGAAAATTATAAGGGGATTACGCTAAGGAATACGGCGTATAAAGTATACGCGATGGTAGTAGCGGAGAGGCTGCGGAAGGATGTCGAGGGGAAAGGAATATTGCCAGAGACGCAGGCGGGCTTTAGGGCAGGTAGGAGTACTATCGACAATATCTACGTTCTGCAGCACGTGGTGGATAGAGAATTAGCGAAGAAGGGGTCGAGAGTGTACGCGTTTTTTGTGGATCTGAAAGGCGCGTTTCCGTCCGTGGATAGGGGGAGGTTGTGGGAGGCGATGGAGGAGAGGGGAGTGGAGAGAGGCCTGATCGAGAGGGTAAGGGAGATATACGAAGAAACCAAAGATAAGGTAAGAGGAGGACAGGGGATTTCGGAGGGATTCTGGATGGATAGGGGGTTAAGACAAGGTTGTCCGCTTAGCCCGACGCTTTTTGCGATTTTAATTGCGGATAAGGAAAGTAAGCTGGAGGCCGGAGTAGTAGGAGGAGTCAGGATAGGAGGGGTTAGAATTTGGTCGCTAGCGTATGCAGATGACATAGTGTTGTTGGCAAAAAGCGAGGAGGCCTTAAAGGAAATGATGAAGATGTTGAGAAGATACCTGGATAAGAACAGGTTAGAACTGAATGCGGAAAAGTCCAAGGTTATGGTTTTCATAAAAGGAGGTGGAAGGGATAAGGAAGGGGAGTGGAAGTGGAAGGGAAAGGCGGTGCAGGCGGTGAAAGAGTTTGTGTACCTGGGCTTCTTGTTTCGGAGGAATGGCGGAGTGGATGGTCACATAAAAGAGAGAGTGAGGAGGGCAAATGTGGTGATGAGGCAGGTGTGGGGGTTGGGAAAGAAGTTATTCGCAGATGATTTTGGAAGGAGAATGAAATTGTTTGACTCACTAGTGATGAGTGTGCTATTGTATGGAGTAGACGTGTGGGAGTGGAAGGAAAGCGAAGAGGTAAATAGGATACAGGAGAGATATGTAAAGTGGACACTGGGGTTGGCAAGGAACACGCCTAATTATATTGTCAGGAGGGAGACGGGGAGAACGAGTGTAGGGATTCTAGCTGGGGAGCTGGTTAGGGAGTGTTGGTGGGAGAAGGAGAACAGGAGAGGGGGTGGTAAGATGGAGGTTGAAAGAGAAAGGTATTTTAGAACGAATGGACTGCATATGGAGGAATTGAGAAGGATGCATGAGGAAGGAAGGTATATGAGTTGGTTAAGAAAAACAGCATGGAGAGAGAGAAGACAGCAGGGGAAGAGAGAATAAGAGAGACAAGGTTTAATGGGAACTATGTGTGGATTATGCCAAGGGCGAGAGCGCAATATTTTTGTGAGAAAGGAGAGAAAGGAAAGGAGCTAATAGCGAGGATGAGATGTGGGTGCATGGAGGGTTTCAATAGGTTCTGGCTCGCTAGGGAAAAGAGGATGTGTGAACTATGTGGGAAGGGGGAGGCAAGAGTGGAGCACTGCTTGGAGGAGTGCGTGGAGGTGGAAAGGAGTGGGATAGGCATGGAGGTATTGATGCATGAAAGGGGGGACAAAAGGGCAGTAGCATGGGTGAAAGGAGTATTGGGTAAGATGGAGAAGAAGAGAAGGAAGGAGGAAGAGGAATGGAGAAAGAAAGATTGTAAATAGAGGAGGAAGTAAATATAAGTAAATGTAAATATTGTAAATAGTAGGTAAATATCAGGTATTAGTCGCGGAGGCAGAGTTTGGTAATGCGAGGCAAGCAAGAAAGTAGGGACATGCGAGCGAGGCGAGGCAAAGCGAGGAAGGCAATGCGATAAGAGCGAGCGGCGTTAGAGATAAGGTGTGGAAGGATGTTAGTTTTAAGGGTTAGTTTTAAGAAAATTCTGTAAAAAATGGAAGTGTAAGCAAGTAAATTTTTTAAGGCCAGCAGGCTAAAAAATAAACGTTTATCTACATATAATAATTAAGATATCAAGCATCAATTACTCAATTAATTAATTAATTAGTTTATCAATTAATAAATTAATTAATTAAATAAATAATAGTAAACAATTATATAATTATTAACTTATTAAATCATGAATTAAGTAAGTAATTACTTTATCCGATGTGTGATTATCCGATTTCCTTTGATTTCCTTGTGTCTTTCGATAAAGACGAAACTAGATCACCTGTCGATAATGAAGACACACGTGAATCCGGCAATTGTTCATTAATGGATTGATTATTATTGTTTATTTTTATAATAATTAATATATTGATCATAAACTACGCAATAAATTAGTGAATTAGTTCATTAATCAATGAATGAATGAATGAATAACTTGATATTACTTCATTATATAATAATTAATTTGTCAATCACCAATGATGTAATTCATTAGTTTATCCGATGTGCGATTATCTAATTTCCTTGCATTATCTTTTCTCTTTCGATAAAGACTAAACTGAATCACCCGTCGATAATGAACACGAACTTGAATGCAGTAACCGTACTACCTGTTAAAATCTCTAAAATTACGCATACAATATGGCTCCATAAAAATTCTAATTAGCTGAATCAATTTCCTGATATAATTTAAAAACAAAATGAAAAAAAAATTAGGAAAATCGGTCAATATTGTCAATATAGAAGGTAATCTTAAAGTTATTAGTGAATGCAAAATTACCAAAACTCTCAACAGAAATTGAACGGATTAACCGATTTTTTTCTATCTTTTTTTAATCCTTTCGTCATTGTCTAATCAACGTAATGCAGAATATTAAAATTCAATTTCTTAATATTTCAATAATTTGTAATTTCTCTCAACCGATTATAATCGTGTAACAATTGGAAGGTCGGGTGAGTTATGACAAGCAGTCACTCTACCCCCTGGATTCCATAGTATCGTCAAAACATTTCACGGTCCACCTCCCGCTGTGTCACTCTCGAAATGGGGTGCGCCGGTTTTCGGTTCATCATGGGTACTCTCCAGATGGCGGGTGGCTCCTTACCAGGCGCATAAATCCAGCATATGTGCTGGAAAATATATTTTCAATTAATTAAAAAAACAAAACAACAAGAACATTTTTCGAAAAAAGGACACTAAGAGGGATTGTATTCTGACCTTTAGATTATGTGGTGAAAATATTACATCAAACAATTCATCCTTGCAGGAGAAAACTTGTCATTTGTAATACATGGGCTGAAAATCAAGCCCGGGGAAGACCCTTAAAGTTCAGCTCGCATCACTGTAACGCTAAAAACTACGCTACTTTCACTGCCCATAGTGACTCAGGTTTTGTAGATAGATCAATTCTGGCTTCTCCACGAGAAAGAGCAGGTCAAAAGCTATGAAGAACACTGAAAAACTCAAAAAATTGATTCTCCTACATTTTCTGAAGCAAGAGCAAAATTTGTTTTCAAATATTCAGATTAGGGGAAAAAGTCATTACCCTTCGAGCCATTTTTCAATGCATGCAATTTCTCCATGGCATACATGTTGGCTGCATCGCCCTTGTGTCCATTAACTATTTAGAAATACTCAACAATGATGAAATTTCTATTTTGATGTGTAAACATCTTAGACCTCGATACGGGGAGTCGCGCCTGATTCAAATGAAACAATGGCTGGAAAGAACAACGCAAGCCTCTGACACACGCGTTGTGTCTTATGTCACAGACCAAACGCTTGCTTCTCTTCACTCACCGAAAGGAGCACCTCAGCCTCTCCCCCCCCCTCTCTCTCTCTGTATCTCGAAGAATATGATTTGTTTTTTACATAATTGGTCAGTATTTAAACAATTTCCATTTATTTAAACAATCTTTTCTCCCTTAAATTGTAACAAGTTATTATTCTCTGGAATTTATATCTCGAAAATAATAATTTTCCACGTCTTACTGTTACGCATTTGGATTTTGACCTATATCATTGTCCCACATTCAGTTTGCCTCTCCTTTTTTGGCAAGCCCACATGCTTACGCTAGTGTATAAGTAGGACCGGGCGCGCGGCCCTTCATTAGTTCTAATCTAACTCTACAACTATAAACTTGTATTTGATTCTAAGTTAATAAAGAAATACCGAATTGTCTAAAAAACAATTCGGTTACTTTTTAAAAACATTTACGTCCTTTTTTCGGCATAACATTGGCGATCCTGCCGGGATAGTGCTTCGAAGAATTTATTTCAAAAGAAGACTATCTTCGAGACGAACCTGGAAAGGATTTTTACGAAAATCCAAAAAGAAGAAACGAAAACTACGGTGTTCAATTAAGAAGGACGGTAGAAAGAATTCTACGGAATTCACAGACGAACTCCGGACTTTATCTACGGAAAAGCCCGTTAATCAGAATTCGAATTTATTTGATATAACTAGTATCTGAATTAAGTAGGGTACTATACCACGTAAATCGATTAAATTCGATTCTACAAGAAAAATCGAAAGGGTGCGCAATATACCGCGATAATAACCCTACGAGGCCCGCAAACAGGCGGATGTGAAGAAAGAAGTCTACGAAGTATCAACGAGATTCCTCGACGCAGCGAATTCCCTTCATCAAAGAACAACGATCAGTCAACATAGCACACAGCAAAGAGCCTACGGTCTCCAAAGAAAAGAAGCAGTAAGTAAAAAGGAATAGATATAAGAAGTGATAGATTTTCTGTACAGTTTGGAGTTATTTGTAAGGCAAATTTTATGACTGAAATCATAAATTTTGTATCCAAATACTATCAAACTTTAGGCTCACGTCCGTACACAAGCTTATGGTGCTCCCTGGCCTCTGTGTCCTTTAATAAACGAAAAATCTACTGGAAGTTTCTTGGCATTGTAGTAGAACGATGCCAACAAACCAAGGTTTAAACGGGAAACTTATGTTACGCATTTAAAAACTTTACGCAGAATTAGGTCACGGAAGTAGGAAAAGTGTTACACTGGCTTTCTCTAGTTATAGAGAAGATAGTTCAAAGCACTTGACTGACGGGACAGACTCTGACACACATTCGGCAGACGAATTCACTTTCCCTTTTTCAACAGCAGCAATGACGGAAATAACGCCTCCTCAAAGACCCCTATCCCCCTCTAATATGGGAACAGACGACCTGTTACGAACCATTCTAGCCGAAATGAATGGACTAAAAATAAACATAGCTACACTAGCGAAGGAAAACGATAAGGATGAACGATAGGGATGAATCAGACGATGAAGAAGATAAATTAGAGAAAATAACCCAAACACAATCCACAAGGGCTATAGGTACAACAATAAAAATAGAAATAACATTCGCGTCACATCAAAAAAATTCCAAACGTGAAACCCAAGTCAATCAACCACCGGAACAAAATATACCCGCGAAAGACATAATTAGAACGATTAAAGTCTTAAACGGACAAGATGATATACGAATAGAAGATTTTATTAAATCTATTAAAAAAAGTCGAAAACAGTGTTCTCAACCCAGTTTACTTTTAGATTTCATAATTGCTGAAAAAATAGAGGGAAACGCCGAACGAGCAATAAGATACTCGTCTATCCGTGGATATGATGATTTATATGAAACCTTATAGCATAGCTATACCATATAGTAGCATACTATAGTAGCCATACCACGCTGAAAAAACCAGTTCTCGTCAGATCACTGAAGTTAAGCAGCGTTGGGCGCGGTTAGTACTTGGATGGGTGACCATTCGAGAATACTGCGTGCTGCTGGCACATCGTGGGTGTGGTGAGCCCACACTTGTAGTAGTTATTTACTACAAGAAACTATCCACCTAGAAACACTACCCGAATCGGGTAGTGTCACGCCTACCCTGAAAGGGAAATGGCTTAATGGTATACTTACTTACTTAAAACAAAATTTAGAACAGATTGGATCAGTATCAGCCCTAAGAAGTAAACTTGAAAGCTGCAAACAGGGAATTAGTGAAACTACTAAAACCTTTAATTTACGATTCAGACAAACAGTTAATGAACTTAAGTACGAAGTACAATCGGAACACTCAAGTTCAAAAGAAAGAAAAATAGCTATGAACATTGAGGAAAAAGAAAGTACAAAAAGGTACATATTAAATGTAAGAAGAGAAATCGGACTACAAATTAAAGTACAGAATCCCATTAACTTACAAGAAGCTCAAAACATGGCAATAGAATCCGAGATATGGTTTAAAGAAGCTCAGTCGACACAGCAACGGATAGTTTCACGACCCCCAATGAGTTCTAGTATACGCCGACCCACACCACCGCACATACAACGACCTCAAGCAAATACAACGCCATGAGTTCATAACCAGAATATCCCACTGGCCGACCGCACCAAAATGAAGTGTCACAAATGCGGAAACCTTGGTCACTTTGCAGCACAGTGCTTAGCGAGACCCACAAATTTTCAATACGGTCCATCTTTCAAACGGCCACCCCAGATAAGGACAATTCGAGAACAAGAAGGCAACATAATAGACAGCAGTCAAATGACGGAAGAGGAAATAATGGAACAGATAGAGTACGAGTACTCAGCCGAGTCTCAACAGTATGTGGACAACTATTATCCATTAGAGGAAGAAGAGGAGATGGCAGAGAATACAACTTACTAGTTGACTCAGGAGCATCGATTAACATTATAAAAGAGAGAAAATTACCCGATTAATTTGGAAAAATAAAATTTCATAAGAAATTTGCAATGGGTAATGACCGACACCAGTCATCTGAAGCAGCCTATATACCATACGCAAAGAAGAAACATCTGTTTCATATAGTAGATGACGACTTTCCTCTACCAAAAGCCGTAATCATTGGCCTACCTTTCTTTAAAAAATATCAAAGGTATGCCATAACATCAAAATTCCTAATTTTAGATGACATAAAAATGCCCCTTTATAAGAATGGCAACTACATCGCTAAAAACACTTCAAAAATCTGTAGAATAGAAGCAGTAGAGGAAGACGGAAATTTTTGGATAGAAGAAAATGAATTGATTCCTGATGGAATTTACACCATAAAAAATCATGAAATTAGTGTACCGATAAATAACTATTCTAAAAACCCCGTTTTGATACCAGAAACAATCAAAATGGAAAGAATTTTAAAAATAAAGTCTCGACACGAGACTCGGAAAAAAGAAGGAAGCGAGAAGAAAAAGATACTAGACGAAACAACATCAACCAGGATCATGGAACTGGAAAAAATCTTGCAGTTATCCCATATCGAACCGAGTATAAGAAGTCAAATACGCAAGATCATTTATACATATCAGGAAGTGTTCACTTTACCCGGTGACCCTCGATCCTGCACCACATTAACACACCACGAAATCACGCGAAATTCAGGCAAAAGAGTCAAGTTAAGATCACACAAACTCGCTGAAGATCACAGGACCCTAGAACACACCCAAGAACTTCTGAAAAAAGGAATAATTAGACACTCGCAATCACCTTTCAATTCACCACTATGGGTCGTCCCTAAAAAAGGGAATATACTTAGAATGGTTATCGACTATAGACAACTAAACAAGGATTCGGATCAGGATGCCTATCCCTTATCAGTAATAGACGATATCCTAGATCAACTCGGACAAACAAAATATTTCTCAGCATTCGACATGAGTGCCGGATTTCATCAAATTCCCATGTCAGAAGAGTCAACAAAATATACAGCATTCTCTACCTCTCAAGGACATTACAAATACAATAGCATGCCCTTTGGCCTCAAAAATGCTCCAGCTACATTTCAACGAATGATGGACAACGCTTTTAGAGGACTTATAGGAAAAGAATGCTTCGTCTATATTGACGAAATCGTAATATTTCGGAAAACCCTGGAAGAACGTAATAGAAATTTGGTCACTGTTTTAGAAAGAATCAAACAACTCCAACTAAAATTAGAACCCTCCAAGTGTGAGTATCTCAGACCCGAGCTCGAATACTTAGTATATTTAATTACAGCAGAAGAAGCGAAACCTAACCCAGCCAAGGTAGAAGCAGTTCAAAATTTTAAAGAACCTAAAACCGTCAAACAAATTCAATCATATTTACGACTTGCCGGATATTATAGAAAATTCATGAAAAACTTCTCAGCAATAGCAAAACCCTTAACTAAGTTAACACAAAAGGACACTACCTTTGATTGGACACCCCGGTGTACAGAAAGCTTTGATACACTAAAAAAGGTACTATGTGAGTCACCCGTTTTAAAATTTCCAGATTTCAAAGATACATTTACCCTAACAACTGATGCATGTAACCATGGATTAGAAGCAGTATTATCACAAAATATCATCCTTGCTTATTTATATCAAGAACGTTGAATAAAGCCGAGGAAAACTACATCACCAGCGAAAAGGAATTACTAGCCATAGTTTGGGCAGTTAAAAGATTAAGACAATACTTACTTGGAAATCCTTTCAAAATCCAAACCGACCACCAAGCTCTATTATGGCTCCATAATGTCAAAGACCCCAGTTCACGATTATTGAAATGGAGGTTAAGACTTGAGGAATATAAATATGAAGTACAATACGTGAAAGGAAAAGAAAATAAAGCAGCAGACTGTCTATCAAGACTTTTTCCCATCCGGGAAAAAGATTTATTACATGATGCTTTTGAGGATGCCCTTATAGATCAACTAGAAAAGGAGCTACCCGAAATCGAAACTTTAGAAACACCAGAACAGCAGAGAGAAACTAGAATCATTCATGGATTCTGACGTAGAAGACATGGAAGATGGGTCGCAAGAAACACCTGAGAATCCCTAAGTCAACTGGTATAATGAACTTATGGAATGGCGATTAGACCCCGCCACCAACGAGCGAGTAAAAATTAAACCAAATGCTGTAGGAAAATTATGGAAGCAAATTACTAAAGAAAGCATGCCAAAATATAACGAAGAAAACTGGTTAAAATATTTAGCTTGGGTTATAGATGAAATTAGGGACAAGAAATTGACTTTAGTGCGATTGCAATTTGGAGATCCATTATTCACTCCTGTGCAGAAAGAACTAATTCAAGAACTGGTACAATTCCTATCAAATTATTATCCAGATGCAGGATTCCATTTATGTTTCTCGAATACCTGAGAGCTTACTAAAGCTGAAGAAGAGCAAATCATGAAAGAGGCTCACTCGAATCACCTAGGAGAAAAGAATACCTTAGAACGAGCAAAGAAGATTGGGATATGGTTAGGAATGGACGAACAAATTAAAAATTATGTCAAAAAATGTCCTATCTGCCAATTACAAAAAACCACCAGAATAACCAACCAAGCATCCAGCGTCTTACCCGACATCCCAACAAATCCCAATGATAAAATTGCCTTAGATATCTTTGGACCTTTACCAGAAACACGGAAAGGTAATAAATACATACTAAGTATTCAAGCTGGATTAACAAGATACACGGTTCTGCTGCCTTTACAGAACGAAACAGCAAATTCAATCATTGACGGATTGCGAGAACACTATATCTATATTTTTAGTGCACCTAAGACTATTTTATCTGATCAAGGACAAAACTTTTTATCTGAACTAATGCAGCAATTTGACGAAGCACTCAGAATTCAGCATGTAAAAACAACAGCCTTCCATCCTCAATCGAACGGTAACATTGAGAGAATGCACTCTACTTTAAAAACCCTAATTAAAACGTCAATGGCCGAAAATAATAACGAATGGGATGATAATTTGAAATTTATCAGCTTCGCAATAAATACCATGAAAAACAAAACTTTGGGAACAACACCTTTCGAGGCTACGTTTGGTAGAGAACCCAATATCCCATCCACAATAGTCCCATCGACTAATCTTACATATCAAGACTTGATCAAAAAATGGAAACTGCAACACGACCGTAATATTACGAAAATGAGAGAGAATAGAATTAGAACAAGAAAAGACTAAAAAGCGATTAGAGGAAGGAATAATAAGGGCATATCCGATTTACAAATCAGGCGATAAAGTAAAAATTAGAAATAATACTAAAGCCAATAAACTAGATCCTAGTTGGAAGGGTCCATATGAAGTAATAGATCTAATAGATAACAACAATATTAGACTAAGAGACAAAGACAAAATAATCCGAATACATATTGACCAAATAATGCCTTATTTTACAGATAAAGGTGTTATGGCTAATATGCGTAATAATAATCTCGACTAGAGCAGATTATGTATTAAAAGAACTAAAAGGAAACGTCTATGTCGAGGAGATAAAAAAGGTACATCTTTTCCATGGAAGATTGGAGACTAATTATAGGTGTAAACCTAACCACGACGAAACAGAGGTTAGAAGCAATAGATCATACCCTGATTGCAGCAGAGCGAGCTTGCGGAACTTCCTGTGCACCAAAAGAAGAATTAAGGTTGGTTAAAGTGAGATATAACCGATTGACTTCTAAAATAACAATCTTACACAAGTTACTCGGAAAACAAAGACATAAAAGAGGATTAGCTAACTTCGTCGGTGATATTTCTAAAGCCTTATTTGGAACACTATCTGAATCTGACTTGACCCAAATAAATTCAGAATTCGATAGATTATACGCCGACAATAAAAATATAGATTCAGTACTATCGAACCATACGAAGATTCTGAAACTAATATTAGATTCTTCATCAACAGAATACTTATCAATAAAGCAAGAAATTGGAAAACAACTTGGATTAGCACATAAATTAGGACAAGCAGTAAATAATAATACGAAGGACAATTTTGTTAATACCAAACTTATATTGATCACACTCTTAATAGATGAGATGAACGAGGCAATATCACTTTGACAATACAGAAGAAAATTACCAGCATATCCTTGATATCAGTTCACTTTCCGTAGCGATAGTTCAAGGAGTTATATTATATTATATATATATATATATATATATATATATATATATATATATATATTCTAGACATACCTGTTTTAGAAAAGGAAGAAGGATCCCTACAAAAAATCACCCCTATTCCTGAAAAGAAGGGTAACCTTTACTTGTCTATTATACCTGACCATGAATTAGTAATCATATTTAAAGACTCATACGTTCCCACAGACAGACAGACAATTGAACATTGCAAAACAATAATAGAAGGCAATAATTGTAAATTATATAATAATTATGACCAGATAGACCTACCCAAACACTTGGAAGAAAAACAAACCTATTGGTTTAATGTAACTTATGATATTAATTACGATGAACAGGACTTAAAGAAGCTAGAACAGAAGTTGATTCAACTCCCCAAACAGATAAGTAACGACGAACTCAAACAAGCCCGCTTAAGCTTAGACGCACCGAAAATACGTTAAAAAACATAGCTAATCACCGGCGTATTAAAACATGGGTAAAAACTGGTTTAGACTGGCTTAAATATGTAGGATACTTCTCATTTTCATTATTGTTATTATGGACTCTAAACAAATGTGGTATTTTCGAATTGATTATACCATTATTGCCCACAAAACTTTGTTTATTCTGCGTTAAAACTAAGAACCATATTACTCCACAAATTGTAACTTATACTAGCTCTGCTCAGCCTTTAATGAACTCAATGGAACCGATTAAGCCTAGAAAATTTCAAATAGGTTTAGAGGACTAAACCTTATCTAAAAAGGGGAGTGTTGCGCATTTGGACTTTGACCTATATCATTGTCCCACATTCAGTTTGCCTCTCCTTTTTTGGTAAGCCCACATGCTTACGCTAGTGTATAAGTAGGACCGGGCGCGCGGCCTAACTCTACAAATATAAACTTGTATTTGATTACTTTAATAAGTTTCTTTGAATATGTATACTGTGTTATACTAAAATGCATAGATATTATGCTTTTGACAATTAAAAATGAAAATTTTCCAAAATTTGACTGTTTTTATAGAGTAGAATTTTATTCACTAACTATCAATTTATATTGTAAGTTTTTCATTAGAATTTTAGTTTTTAATTAATGATTACGAATAAGATTATAATTAATCACAAACTTTATTTTATTGATTAAATTACATATTATTGAATAGAAATAAAGAATAAAAATTTTTCCCTGTTCCTCAATCTCTTCAGTGAGTTTCACTGATTGTAACAGAAAACAAACATTTTTGGTGTTGTATGAATTGTCCTTGATATTTCAGATATCTTTAATCTTTAATTTAAAAATTCAAAATATTCAGAGAGAATCTCTAAAATTACAAAAAATGCAAACGAAACCTAGAGATGAAAACAATTAAATAGATTGATTTATTGAGTATTATGTCACTGGGATAATTGCGTTTTCAAAAATGGGGAAAATATTTCAAGGGCCAGTTTCAGAGGAATTTCTCCAACATGTGTTTTTTACGACGTTAGACTGTCTCTGGTCTAGGAAGGGGTGTACAGTCAAAGAGGTTGGACTACACTGTACTTGAGTTCTTAGGAAAATGGGCACAAACCAAAATCTGTCAATTTCAAAGGGAGTTTTCGTTCTTCTGTTTTTTCCTTTGTAAAATGATTTCAGTATTCAGGGTGACCCGGTACGGTTCAGTCGCTCTAGATGAAAGTTCAGATTTTCATAATAACCTGTTTTTAAGAAGTATGTGCAAAATAAAATATTACTACAAAATACTGTTAGGTTATAAAGTGAAGCTAAATTGGAATTTTGAAATAGCAATAAATAAAAAAATAAAATTTTGAATTAACTTTCCTGAAATTTCAAGAAAATTCTTTTCATTTGATGAATTTGAATTTCGAAATTTTGAAGTACTTTAAAAATAAAAATATTTTTTATTTTTCAATTTTAATAACAATATATTGGAAAAAAAAAATTTTTGTTATCCATAAACATTCGTATTGTGATTGTGACTAAAAAAATTGGTGTTGCGCCGAGGAATTCCTTATGAGCATTCTGAAGGATTAAAAATGGAATATAGGACATAACAGCAGAAGGATAAGTCTTTGTTCTCTTTTATTGTTTTTATATTTGTGTGAAACTGAATTTTCTTCGAAATTGTAACATATCATCATGAATTTCGCGGAAATGGACAGACTGTGGGGCTCAGAATTTGATGTGAATGACAGTCCAGTTAAAAAGATCGAATCTTTCTACGCGTTGAGTAGAAAACTCGATCAAATTGAATCTCAGAAAACCTTTGTCACAAAATGCAAAAATCATGGAGTTCTTCCAAACAAGATTTTTGATTTACAAAACAGATTAGATTTTAAATTCACAAACATAAAAAATAGAGAAAAATTTCAAGAAACCACAAAGAAATTCCAAAGATCAATTTTAAATTTGGTGATTAGTGGCTGTCACACAAGAATCAGCAATTTAAATGGGAAAATTAAAATTACTTTTGACAAATTAAATGAACAGGTACCTCCTTATGTTATTCAAGAGTGTATAATTAAAGACAATGAATTAAACCAGAGAATTAATCAAAGGAATAATAGAATAGACAGAAAGTTTAATAGTTTGATTCAAAATCAAGGCGATATTCAAAAATTAAACATAAATCTTCATCGCGCGCTTTTGTGTGAAAAATCGGACCCATGGGTTCTGAATCTTTCGAAGATTGATATACCTTTTCAAGTTATCAACATTTTGAGATTAGGTGAAGGTTTTAGTAAGAATTCAGATCAAAACTATCAGGATTATCTAATGATTTTGTTGCAAAAAATAAGTTACTATCAATTGTGGACAAAAAATTGAATGAAGGATATAAATTAACTAATGAATTTCTAAAGAAAAATCCTCATCTCCTGATAACATGTGCAGATAAAGGTAACATTACTATAGCAATTTTGAAAAGCGACTATAACCAAAAAATGATGACAATTCTTGACAACAAAAATAGTTTTGAAATAATAGAAAACAACCCTCTCAAAAAATTACAAAAAGCCACCTTCAAGATTTTAAATAAATTTAGATTAAATGGATATATTGGGAATGTTAATAAAAGTGATATAGATACTGTAAATTCAGTTCTCTCCTTATTTTATGGTCTCATTAAAGCACACAAAGTTGATCATCCACTAAGACCTGTAATATCAACAATAGGTTCTCCGACAAGAAAATTAGAAGAATTACTTGGTAACATCATTAAAAAATCAATTACAATTTCAAAAAACTCAGTAAAAAATAGTACAGTTTTTCTTGAACTCATTGAAGGAATTACAATTCCTGATGATTATATCCTTGCGTCTTTCGATGTAATTGCTATGTTCCCTAACATTCCTTTAGATAAAGTTAAAGAATCAATTGAAAAAAGATGGGATTACATAAAACAGCACACTAAAATTCAATTCAAAAAGTTCATTGAAGCAATTGATTTCGTTTTCCATTCAATTTATTTTCAATTTGATGGCAAATTTTATAAACAAAAATTTGGAACACCAATAGGATCTGTTCTATCACCTATTTTAGCTGAAATTGTCATGGAAGATTTAGAAAATACAGTTTTTAACAAAATGGAAAATTTAATTAATGACAGATTAGAAAAAGTAGGATTTAAATGCCTTTTCTAGGCGAGATACGTCGATGATTCTTTTTTTTGTGTTGAAGCAAGTAAAATCAATATACTGCTAGATTCTTTTAATAGTATACATCCCAGATTGTAATTCACTTCAGAAATAGAAAAAGAAAATAAGCTAAATTTTCTAGATTTAACTTTGATTAAAACAGATGATGGTAAAATTATAACAGATTGGTACAGAAAACCGTCATTTTCAGGACGAACCTTGAGCTTTCTGTCAAATCACCCAATACAAATGAAAATTGCAATTGTTAAAAATATGGTTGATAGGGCTATAAAATTATCACACCAAAGTTTCCATAAAAAAAATATTGAAATTTGCAAACAGATCCTTTTTTTGAACCATTATCCACCATTGTTCATTGAAAAACATAAACAACAGAATCCATCAGATTAGTCAGAAAGAAAACAATCTAATCAACACAGAGACTAAAGAATTTGATAAATATAACACGGTTGTTTTACCTTATTTTGATAAAATTTCAAAGTCCCTGAGGTTTTTACTAAGAGGAATGGGTTTACATACAATATTTAGAATTCCATTCAAAAGTAACAGAATTGTTAAATTAGGTAAAGACGTACGTGAAAAACTTGAAAAACAAAATGTAGTTTATAAAATAAAATGTAGGAGTTGCAAGGCAGTTTATGTAGGCCAAACTAGGAGACCACTAAGACTGAGGAGAGATGAACATCAAAATAATCTTCGAAGGAGTCAGAAATACCATAGTGTGTTATCGAAACATAGGATCACACATGGACATGATTTTGATTGGGATGGAGTTAGAGTCCTATATAATAAAAGAAATCAAAGAAAAAGAGAATTCATGGAAATGTTATACATAAAAAGAGATGGTAACAATGCAATCAATTTAAAAGAAGACCTTTCAAAATATAACAAAGCTTTTGATAGTTTTATCAAATTTGTATAGGAAACCTTTTAAAATTATAAGTTTCTGTTCATTCTCAATCAAGACAAATATTAATTAGCATAAAAGATTTCAGAAATATTACGGACTGACACGTATACCGAAAATTTAAAGTTTAAAATCTGTCCAAGAGGAAAAAATTAAAATAATGTAAAGAAATTTCAGTCTCATATAAACATACATTACTAATATTAAGCATAAAATAGATCAATGTTTTCGTAGTATCCTATAAAATTATACCCTGATAAGGAGATCTAAAAGGTCTCGAAACATGTTGGTTCCCAAAAGTAGTATAAAAAAGACGGAGTAAGAGAAAGGTAATGAGAGTGAGGATGGCTTGGTTGTCTCTTTCCTAATTCTCTCCCTCTTTTTTCCTCTAGTTATATACTTGTCTCTAATGAGCCGATTAAAACGTTGTTTGGAAACATATTTTGAGGCTTTTCTATGCAATTATTTTTCATCTATTGATCTTTTCGAATATGTTTTTTCAAAATAATTTATTTTTGGTTGCATAATGTTTCTGAGTCTTTTTGTTCAAGAATAGAATTTTTGCACAGATTGACTTGACGATATTGTGTTTCTAATTTTCTTCTTTAAAAAATTGTATTTGATTCTAAATCAATAAAGAAATACCGAATTGTCTGAAAAACAATTCGGTTACTTTTTAAAAACATTTACGTCCTTTTTTCGGCATAACATTACAAAGAAAAAAATATTTTTTAAGCCAATAATAATTGTTCAAAGAATTGTAAATTATTTACAAAATACTTGGAAAGTCGTCATTTATCAATTAAAAATAATTCATTTTGAAAAAACACAAGAAATACCGTTTGTAGGGTGAATTCATTAGAAAATTTCTATTTTGCATTTTTTCGGTTTCTTTTTCATTCTGTTTTGAGAATTCCCGCCAAGTATTAGGTGGAAAATATGATGTATCTAATGTGAAGAAAAGAAACAATTTTCAATATTTTTCTTATAATTTTCGAGTAATTCGATGTGTAAGAATAAGGATAAGTGTCATAATAATGAATTTTCCATAATGAAATTTCAATTTTTATTATTCTTCTTTATGAAATATAATTAGCCTAATTCTAAATGTAGATACGTAACATAAGTGCGACATCATGTGTTCTTTCAGATAACCCATATCGGTCCGCATCGGTATTTTATAAACAAACCTTGACTAAGCAGGCAAAGGAGAGAATACCTTTTAGGAAATAAAATAGTTTGAAGAATGAATCAATAAATTTGTGAAGTGTTCAAAATTATATCATTTTTAAACAATTTTAGGTTAAAACACTACAATTAAAGGATTTTACATTGTTATTAAAACATTAAAATTAAAAAATGTCACTTATAAATTATAAATTAAAAAAATGAAAAAATGAACATTTTTAAGTTTAAATTGAGCCCTCTGCAATTTTAATGATTCTTTTTTACTTTTTTTTACTTTCTTATTCTAAATTTATTATAACAGACATATCGAACCTCAAAGCGTTTCCGGAATTCTTTTAGAGAAATCATATCGGCCCGCATCAGTGTTTTATAAACAAACCTCCTGGAAGAGACTGCGTTTTAAGAACTAAAATAGTTTGAACAATCAATCAAGAAATTTGTAAATGTTCAAAGTTATATCATTTTCAAACAATTTTAACTTAAAAACAGTACAATTCAGCGATTATAAGTTTGTTTCTTGAGAAATCTAAATTGAAAAATGTGATTTAAAAATTGAAAATGAAAAAAAATGAAACAATGAAAATTTTAAAGTTTACATTCAGCACCCTGATTAATTTAAAGGACTTATCAATATTGATATAAAGTCAGGTTTTCATAACTGAATTAAAACAAATTAATAGAACAGTATTCTAACAGACTTGCAGACAATTACATATCTTTAAAATTAGCCCAAAAATTAATTTATTAAATTAAATGTATGTCCATAAAACGGGTACTTTCATCATCTTTCATTCAATAATTGAGACAAAATCTACAGTTTATTATTATTAAAACTAGGGTGCTTGTTCAACCTATTGGAAAATAGATGTCCAGAAACTTTTGCACGACATTACATATAAGAGAAAATAAATTTTTATACTCCTACATATGTGCGTGAGTTATTATTTGCTTTATGTAAGATTTCAATTTCAGTTAACGTTTACCGAAGATGTTTACACATAAATCTGTCTTGGGTCGTAGTTTAGGACGCACGTGATGTTTTTTTAAATTGATTATTTAATGGAATTACATAAATGTCAGTAATTATGTTCATTGAGTTACACTTTAGTGGAAAAATACACTTTTTTATTTGCTGTGATGATATTGGATGAAAATATCAATTCGTAAAACTCTTTTTCTTTTTTCGTTTCATCATTATCATCCATATTTTCAATGCTAAAAATTAAAATTATTTTCATAGATAATCGTTTTAAGACTAGTTAAGAAAAAATGTAAATAATTCTCCTCTGAATAATAGCTCGGGAGACTTAAGTTCTTTGCTGTAAACGCGATTTCCCGAAAGATATAACCTGCTTGCAGACACGACGACGTTCGAAACAGATTGTGATCCTACCAGAGTTTCACATGGTCCAGTTGGACGAGCCAGACGAAGATTGCATGAGCTTCTCGAGGATTCCTTTAGTCTGTTCGGAAGCAGAGAGGCTAAGCTAAAGGAAGATGAACCTAATCAGAACGTGTTTATCTCCGGAGATTTATCTGAGCATCTCACAATACTTTCGGAAAAGAGGGGGAAATCAGCAAACGTCAGGTAGTATTTTTAATTACAATGTACCACTTTAGGGTTTACATAACTTCTGCTTCATCTACTACATAATTTTCAATTCACTCTCATTTACATTTAAAAACTATTTGAACTCTTTATTATTTATTGCACTCTTTTGTAATTAAAGACCAACTCAAAAACTATCGATCCTGAAGAAGTTACAAATCGATTTTTAGGGCGTTAGATCCCTTTCTTCGTGGACGGTCACATACCTGTATCTACTATCGGCGAGAAAATTGTAGGCAGCTGGCTCTAAAGCTTAACAACTCACCCCAAAAAAATGCTAGCGTAATAAATAAATAGTCATTTGAAAGCTCAAAGTGTTTTACGTAAATGAGCTTAAGGACGTTAATGTAACAAAAATTTTGTGCTCTGCAGACTGAAAAATGTAAAAAAAAAGTGAGGAATTATTTTGAGAAATAATACAAATTGTTGCTTAAAATTGCAAAAATGTACGACTATACTATCTTTAGTTCTAATGAAGATATTAAAGCGATTCAAACTCCAAACTGTAACGGATAGGCTCTATAATTATTTACAATCTGCCGGAAGGATGTGATTGTTTTTTTTTTTTTTGTGAAAATCGCGATATTTCCGGGCATTTTTTTGTTGGAAAGTAAGTGTTACAAACTAGCGGGGCTGATTTTTTTGCTCCCGGTCAGTCTTGCCAATGTCTGGGCAAGAGTTCAGAAGCAGCAAAGAAAAGGCTTCCCTGCTGCTTTCTGACAGTTGCTTTCGAACCAAAAAGATGTATAAAAATATCGTGATTTTCACGAGAAAAAAAAAACAATCACAACCTTCCGGGAGATAGTAAATAATTACAGAGCCTTTTCGTTCCAGTTTGGTGTTTGAATCGCTTTAAGGGGTTACTCAAGTTACTGGCACCCAAAAAAAGGCAATTTTTAATATTTTTTTTCAAAGACAGGTTTATTTACATTGAAACAAATGTTGTGGCATTCGAATACTATATATTTCGAGAAGTCACAGTAATTTTTTCCTCATAGAATATCTGTAAATAAGCGAGTTATTGTCCATCTCCCAGAAGTCTAAAAATAGTATATTGTGCTACAAGTTGAAAAAGCGAGAGATTTAAAACGAGTGTGAAGTTAGCTACCCGAGCGGAGCGAGGGTGGCTATCACACGAGTTTTAAATCGTCGCTTTTTCAATGTGTGGGACACGATACTTTTTCTATAATTTGTTAAAAAGTGCTAGTTTTTGTTTACCTGTTTTTTGTGTAAAAAGAAGGCGATTTTTTGTCGATTGGCGCAACAATGACAATGGTAATTATCAAAACCATGGCAATAATATGGCAGTAATAATAAGCTGGTTCTCACAATTGAATAGTTGGCCCATAAAGTTGAGGGCTTCAAAACTTCCGATTTTTCGTGAAAAAAACCAAGCACAGTATTTTCGGAGAAACTGACGGTGTTTTTTTGCTTTTGCCAAGTGACAAAAGTACATACAAAATACACAACTCGAGACTTTTCAGGAAATTGCTTTTAGGTTAGGGACGACAGTCGGAAAATAGAATGAAGTTGGCTGCGCACGATGCACGAGTCCACCCGAGGCAACACGAACCCACCCGAAATAACATTTACTTTTTCCACTGTGCCTCAATTTTATCACTGTCCATTTACTTTTTCCACTGCATCTGTCCACTTTTGTCACTGTTGCCCGGAAAGGTCGGCACTGCGCATGCGCCACGTCATCGAGCAAAAATCGGTAACTTTTTACACCAAAAACAGGTGGAAAAACTGGCACTTTTTCGCGAATTATAGAAAAAAATGTGTTTTGCGGTGATCAATACTCATCATGACAGGATCATTGGAAACAAAAAATTCGAGTGTCAATAGCTAAAGGATCACTTACTCTTGTCTTTAATCGAAGCATTTAGCGATATTTCAATTTTTGACAATATGGCGCACGTTTAAACACGATTTTTTTTGTTTGCCCAAAAAAACGTTTGTTTCGCTATAAAAAAAAAAGAAATAATTTAAAAAATCAAAAATCCTTCTATCAAGGACAACAATTTAGTGCTATGAATAAATGGTCAAAAATTGGTAGCGATCGGATAATCCGTTCTTTAGATATGTTGATCACCGCGCGAAAAAGATTGTTTTGAGAAAAACGCGTTTAAAGTTTTAAATTATGATGCGCAAATAATATAATGAACCAAATCAAAGTATATGCGGTTCAAACATAAGGTATTTATGTTATAAATAACTGGTAAAAATTTGGTTACGATCGGATAAGCCGTTCTTTAGATATTGCATGTATGAACTTCGAAAACGTTGTCTTATACAAAGCGTGATTTCAAGCACGCGAAATACGTGTATCTAAAAAACAACTTTTTGGAAATTGATGGACACCATATGTAAAGAACGGCTTACCCGATCGTCACCAAATTTTTATCAGTTATTTATAACATAAACACTTTGTGTTCAAACAATATATATTTTAATGTAGTCAATTTTTTTATATAAAAAAAATGAACGATTTTTTCGCGAAAATTTTTTTTATGATACAATAACTTCACCTCGATTTCCATGTAATATAAAAATTATATTTCGCAACTTACATTGAGTCGTCAACTCCAACACCATACAGACATCCTAATAAACGCATCACATAAATAATTCGTCGATTGATTTCATATCCATACCCGACGTTCGGGCACGAAGGTATATACTGAGGTTTACATTTGTCACAAGTCAGAACTATTTTAAATCCAAGGCCTCGTTCACTTCCCACTGCAAATTTCACTTTTCCATCACATTTTGCGCATTTCACAAGGTTAGAAACTAACGAAAAAACTGTTACAAAATTTATAATTCGATACCCTATTGAACCATCTTCCGGCACAGCGTATTCTCTTTGATTTTGAAATTTCTTCGATGCAGCTGACAATCCGAAAACTTTGATCTCCGCAGTTTTTGGATTAAACACATTTTTTCTTTTTTTTTTTGCTCTGCTTTTGTACACTTTCGTCGATTTTCTTGCTTCTCTTCCGACCTTTGCACGATTCATTTTGTATGTACTATCTAAGAGCGGAGGACAATAGTCGCAGCTTCTCGTAGCTACCTACTTGCTCAAAAACTGCTCGAGACGCCTTCGCTTGAGGTCGTATATCTGAGCAATTTACTCTCCGATTCCGATGAAATTTTGGCACAATAGTTCTGAAATGTTATACTTTCAGAAAATGAAATTTAAAAAGAAAATATATTTTTTGACATTTTCAAACTTGACTAACCCCTTAAAATCTTCATTAGAACTAAAGATAGTAAAGTTGTACATTTTTGTAATTTTAAGCAACAATTTTTATTATTTCTCAAATTTGTTAACTGCAATTTGTTCATAAATATTTTCTTCATATTCATTAATTTTTTGACATTTTTCCCATTGCCTCTTGTATAAAAAATAATGCTCTAAACTTGACTCTTCTTAAATGTGCCCGAAATTCCTTACTTCTTTTTACATTTTTCAGTCTGCAAAGCACACAAATTTTTCTTAACTAACTTCTCTAAACTCATTAACGTAGAATACGTTAAGCTTTCAAATGACTATTTACTTATTACGCTAGCATTTTTTTGGCTGAGTTGTTAAGCTTCAAAACCAGCTGCCTACAATTTTCTCGCCGATAGTAGTTCCTGAAATTAACTGCCTTATACACATATTGCCCAATCTAGAGAGAGGGAAGAAAAGGGGCTGGACAGCAAAATTATTTTTGTACTACGACTTCCGTTTTCTTCGTTACTTTCATCTTTCTTTCACTCTATTCTTTTGCATTCTCCACCTCAATCCTTATACTTTCACTAATTCTTTGATGCGAGTTTCTCCTGTTTCTTCATCCCATAAAATTCTCCTAATATTCTCTCTCAAATTATACCCTTTCTCTCCTACAATCATTCCAAATACACTCCCAACTTTCTTCCTCCCATCCACTTTCCACACACTCTACATAGCCGGTTTTCATATTTTATCAAATACATTTCTGCATTCACATATTCCAGTTTGGCCCATTTTTGGACTAATTTATTCTTCTATCTTCACTCTTTCTATCCATCTCGATACCTCTGCTCCAAAACCTAATATCGGCCAAACCAACATATTTCATTGTCCCTGCTGCTTTATAACCCTTTCGATCATGTGCGCTTTAATTTCTCATTTGTCCACAATCTATATCCCAGATATTTAAATTCCTTTATCTTTACAATCTTTATATAACTTTTCCATCTTGCTATCCGTTCATTCTTCCTCCTCTCCCGTTTCTATATCGCATTGTTTTTTTTCCACTTTTAATCAAAACTTTTTTTCATCTGAGTACTTCGCAAGACCTGTATTCAATCCTGCTATTCCCTCCTCATTTTGCGGCAGCCATGCTATATCACCTGCATACCATCCTCATTTATTCCTCTATATTTGCTATCAATAATTTTTTAAAATGCAATCTCAAGGTGCATTCTTCTTTAACCTCTTTTAACCACCATAACATTTTTTTTTTGTTCCCTACCTTCAATCAATTTTTTTTCGCTAAACATCTCCATTATGCTTGTTCTTAGCTTTTTCGTAATTTTCTTTTTTCTAACATTTTCTCCAATATTCGATGGGTTGAAATATGCAAATAAGTTGTCGGTATCAGTGAACTCATGAGAAAAATTTACACCTAAGTGTTGCGATAAGAATTAGAAATTGTAATTATTGATTGAAAAACGGTTATTTAAAATTACCTCCGAAATTCGACGTGGCTGCACTGAGACGTCCGCACAATTTGACTTACGTATGGTTTTTCATCTAACCGCGAGCCAGTGCTCGACTGCCCTTTGGTAAAATCCAGATACTACACTTAAGGAGCTTCAAACGACTAGGGTTTTCACCACATCCATAATACGTCTGTAAGGATGAACTGTTTAATGTAATATTTTTATCTCATAATCTAAAGGCAATTATACCGGCCTCGGCATAGAGCTTATTCCGAAAAATTTTCTTGTTTTTTTTTTTTGTAACTGAAAATGCAGTGTTTTTGCGCCTGTAAAAAACAACTTTCTGGCTATTATGTATACTTGGCTGCAGTCACCCGGTCTGGTTTCAATACTCACAAAAATCTGCGAGTACCCTGTTTTCGTGGCTTAGAGGAATATATAATGTAATGATATAGTATAATACAATTATAATAATAAATAATATATAATAATAATTTTTCAAGAATATATAATATCCTCCTCAATGCTGGTAACGATGTTTTCATTAGCGATCAGTGATCCCTGGCGGACCGAACGAACGGAGCGGATACGCTATAGCGTAGCCTCACAGTATCCACGTCGTATCCTCTCCGTATCATGCAAGACAAACTCATTAAAAAAGGAAGATGAACATTTCACTTGTTGAAATTCGGATTCTACGTGAAATTTTGCGTTAAAATGTCACGGAAAAATCGCAATAGTTTTTCTTGCAACATTAAAAACTTTAAAAAAATATAATACTTATCGATAACGTGGGCTGAAGGCGACTTCAAACGCATCGTCGACGGATAACGCATATTAACTGCTACTGAACGACGATGCGTTTGAAGTCGCCTTCAGCGCACGTCATCGATAAGTATTATATTTTTTT
>CAKNYM010046091.1:105726-134399 GCA_932195095.1 Andricus curvator
TTTTATTCGATATATATATATATATATATATATATATCGAATAAAATATAGTAAAATATGTTGAAGAAATAGAGAATTATAAGAAATAAGTGTTGCGAGAATTGAAACTGTAGAATCTATATATGTTTGGCATAACATTCATCTCAAATTTATCCATATAAAAAGTTCATATATTATACGTATTTATACTATATTAGATTAGACTTAACCTACTTTTGCGTATTCAAATGATTTTCTTGGACCTACTCATATTTTTGAAATAGGAATAGATGTAAGTGGAAAGACAAAAGGATTATCTCCACAGGGGACCTAGCATCGAGGGTCTGGAGCAATTTCCAATCCAGTGAGTTGTAGTGTCGCTGCACACTGGAAGGGGAAGGGTACGCAGGTATCTGTGGAGGAAATGATGACTGCCCTAATAATGATGGGATATTGGGGGTTCAAACTGCCGGGACAAGAATATACCTGCCTATACTGTGATCTAAAGTTGGTATTTCTTTTCACGAGGGCGGTGAATGAAGTCGGTGGTGGGGGTACACGTTATTTCCCTAGGGAAATAAAGTAACATTATTTTCCTGAAATCACGGTTATAAAGCATGGAGAGTGCAGGAAGTGCTGCCATCTGTATGCCTACTTGCCGAGTCCCAAGCGCCGTTTTATAATCTTACTTCATGTATCAAAACGTGCTCTTGAACGCTGCAAATCCGTGGACACGTTTGTTTTTTGACGCGGATGTAAAGTATTGTGACAGCAAAAGAGGCAATGCAAAATTTGTTGCCCCTAAATCAAAAAACGAATTAATGTACGAAAAGGTTCTAGCATGGAAAAAGGCACAAGGACCGAATTCATCGAGTGAAACAGTATTGATGGCCTATTTCAACGAGCTAAACAAGAATTATAAACCTTCAAGCCTTTGGAGTTTCTGTTCTATGCTCAAAAGTACATTGAATGTCAAAGAAGTGATTGATATTAGCAAGTACCCTCTTTTTAATGCCTTTCTGAAAAGTAAATCTGCAAGATTTATAAGTAAAAAATCGAAAGTTTTGATTTCCCAAGAAGTACATACATTCTTAACTGAAGCACCGGACCATATCTGTCTAGCAACAAAGGTGAATATATTAAATATTCTAATCTTAACTATACAAACAGACATACTTTTATGACAGTGTTCTTTATAGCTAAATCTAATACATTATTTACAGGTCTCTCTAATTTTTGGAATCTCTGGAGCGTGTCGCGGCGATGAGCTAATTCACATTAAAGTTCAGGATATAACGGAGCATGGAAAAAACCTCGGCAACTTATTATTGGCGAAGAATTTACTGAAGTAGTGAATAAATACAAGGCCCTGCGCCCTCTCGAAACGACGACCGATCGATTTGTTATCAATTATCAAAAAGGTAAACGCACCGTACAGGTAATCGGGAAAAATAAATTCCAAGCTATGCCAAAAGAAGTCGCTAAATATTTAAATCTGGAACAGCCCGAGTCCTATACAGGACATGCTTTTTTGCGTACTTCTGCAACACTGCTCGCCGATTCCGGAGCCGATATCATGACATTGAAACGTCTAAGAGGATGGAAATCGAGCAACGTTGCAGAATCGTACGTCGAAGAGTCCGTCCAGAATAAGGCAAAAATCGGTCAAATGATAACTTCCGCGGTAGGTTTCTGCTCGGCAAAAAAATCACATGTGCAATCTGAATGTGAAACCGAAACGACTAATAAGCGCCAAAAAACATGTGATAATGATGTATCATTACCGCAAGTAAATGTCAATACGTCAAGATCAGAAATTATCATCATTTCGCCAAAAAAAGGAGAAATGATTTTTAACAACTGCTCCTTTGCAATTCATAATTTCAACAAAAATTAATTGGCTGTCAAATATAAGTATTATTTAGTTTTAGCCAAATATTAAAATGTTTTATTATGTTTTTATACTACGTGCTACTTTTTATCTTATTTCAATATATTCAAATAAATTGACATTTGCGAACAGTTCAGTTGACTATGTGTGAAACTATATATCGGGAAGATTATTTTGCGATAAGTAAGAGTATTAAAATTAAGAGATCGTTCATAATGTGAACAAAAATAAATGAAAAGTTAGATTTCTTTTAAGCAATACCAGTTACTGACAAATATAAGTTCTATTGAGTATTCGCCACAGAATAATATGTTTATACTGTTCCAAAGTTCCTAATAAATAAGAAACTAATTAAAAACTTGTTTTTTTCTTCTTTCTTTTTGCAATGGTTTTTTCTTTGCGGGGGGGGGGGGGGGGGGCCCCCCCCCGCCCACCGAACCCCCACCGAGGCTGCGCCCTGAACCCTGCGCCCCCCTACCACTCCGCCTTAGACCGCTGAACTTTCAATTGCTCCAAAAGCCCATAACGGACATTTGTTGCATAAAGTATCGTGTGCATCACGGGTTGTACGTCTTTATACGCTTACAACCCTTGGTGCACAATGTACTATTATAGCATTTTCGATGTATATAATTAGAACTATTCGGTGTGGAAATTTGGTTGACTAACTCGATCTCATTTTTTATCTCATTTTCAACAGTGTGGCGATTTCTAGAATGATTTAAAATCCAAGGTCATTTCCCGGTTTGTTCAGGTCAGATTTCTCACATTTTTCAGATTGAGGGTGTTGGTTAAATCCGACTTAAAAATTTTTTTCATAGGTAAGGCACTGACTCAATATATATTTTTCCCCTCGAGTATTTGAGAACGAAAAAAAGAAAACTTGTGTAATATCCGGGGTTTTGCGAGATCCTCGAATCAATAAAATTTAGAAAAATGAAGCCTTTTGCTGCGGAAATCATTATTTTTGCGGAAAATGATAATTTTCGGAGAGGGAGAAATCTGCAGAGAGCAGACGACAGCATTTGAACGGCGAGAACCATTCGCAAATTTATTTTTTTCACTCACAATTCTGACATCATAGAAGCATTCTCAGAAGTCATCACGTATTCGAAGACCCACGACTTGATGATGGTCAACCTAAAGTTTGCGAAATACGTCCCGAAATTTGGGGAAAAAGAGTAGAAAATTCGATAAGGAAAGGCGCCCCGATGCCGCACAGTGGGCTAAAGTGAGAAAGTTCGTGACAAAATCGTAGAAATTTTGATAGGAATGAGCTAGAGGGATAAATTTTTTTTGGATTTACAGATAAATAACTATAGAATAGAGGAAAAATACGGAAAAGCTGACAGAATATAATTTTGACCTTGAAAATGTAGGTTTTGACATTTTTTGACAAAAAATTGTGTTATTTGATATAATGGGCGCTCAGACATTATACTTAACTTTATATATATATATATATATATATATATATATATATATATATATATATTATAGATTTTGTCATGCCGAATCCAAATCCGGGCTTTTAATCAGCCTAGGACCTTTTGTTCGTAAGAAAAATGCAATTGAATTATCTATTTTAAACCTTCATGGCATGAATGATTTCCACTAATGTAAATTTGACTATTTGTCGTAATAAAGGGGTTTTCGGGTCGCTGATTTCGAATATAGAGTCAAAATGTCAAAATTAAAAATGGCGGATCCAATATGGCGGACCAAAATTGTAAGACCGAGCTGATATGACTGAAAATTACTGTACTGGGGGCTTTCGGGTCGCTGATTTCGAATCTCAAGTCAAAATGTCAAAATTCAAAATGTCGGATCCAATATGGCGGACCAAAATTGTAAGACCCAGCTGATATGACCAAAAATTACTGTACGGGGGGTTTTCGGGTCGCTGATTTCAAATCTCAAGTCAAAAGGTCAACATTCAAAAACGAGGATCCAATATGGCGCAATGTCCATGTAATAACAACCGATTTTATTAAAAATCGCTGCTCCTGTGAGTTTCATGCAGCCGACTTCAAATCTAGAGTCAAAATTCAAAAATTTTTAATAGCGGATCCAATATGGCGGACCAAACTTGTAGAAATGTAACAGATTTGATTTTCACTTTAGATTAGAAATGGACTACATAAAAAACCCCCAAGTAGCGATTTTTAATAAAATCGGTTATGCTATTACACTGACATTCCGCCATATTGGATTTTTGGATGTTGACATTTTGACTTAAGATTCGAAATCAGCGACCCCAAAATCCCCAGTACAGTAATTTTTGGTCACATCAGCTCGGTCTTACAATTTTGGTCCGCCATATTGTATCCGCCATTTTGAATTTTGACATTTTTACTTAAGATTCGAAATCAGCGACCCGAAAACCCCCAGTACAGTAATTTTCAGTCATATCAGCTCGGTCTTACAATTTTGATCCGCCATATTAGATCCGCCATTTTGAATTTTCACATTTTGACTTTAGATTCGAAATCAGCGACATGAAAACCCCTTTAATACGACAAATAGTCAAATTTACATTAATGAAAATCATTCAATCCATGAAGGTTTAAAGTAGATCATTCAATTGCATTTTTCTCAAGAACAAAAGGTCCTAGGCTCATTCAAAGCCCGGATTCGGATTCGGCATGACAAAGTCTATAAAAAAATATATGTAGCATGTTAAGCCTAATGTCTCAGCGCCCATGGTGTCAAATAACACAACCTTTTGTCAAAAAATGTCAAACTTAACCTACATTTTCAAGGTTAAAAATATATTCTGTCAGCTTTTCCGTATTTTTCCTCTATTCTATAGTTATTTATCTGTAATTTCAAAAAAAATGTATCCCTCTAGCTCATTCCTATCAAAAGTTGTACGATTTTGTCACGAACTTTTTCACTTTAGCCCACTGTGTGCCGTGCGTGGCAATGTATCGTTCGGAGCGCGAAGGCTCATGGTCTTAACACACATAGGACATGTCAATTTTCTACCCTCTTTTCTCCATTTCGGGACGTATTTCGCAAACTTTAGGTTCACTATCATCAAGTCGTGGGTCTTCGAATACGTGATGCCTTCTAAGAATGCTTCTATGATGTCAGAATTGTGAGTGAAAAATAAATTTGCGAACGCTTCTCGCCGTTCAAATGCTGTCGTCTGCTCTCCGCAGATTTCTCCCTTTCCGAAAATTATTATTTTCCGAGAAAATAATGATTTCCTCAGCAAAAGGCTTCATTTTTCTAGATTTTATTGATTCGAGGATCTCGCAAAACCCGGATATTTCACAAGTTTTCTTTCTTTCGCTCTGAAATACTTGGGAAAAAATATATATTGAGTCAGTGCCGTACCTATCAAAAAAAAAATTCAAGGGCGAATTTAACCAACACCCTTAAGTCAACATAATTTATTTATGAATTATATAGTGGATACCTCCCTACAGCAGTGTGGAAAAAACAAATAAAAATATAATAAAAAAACAATTTTTCTGATCGGTCTTGAACGTGTGCTTGTGAAAGAAATTTCATTTTAAAATGTATTCTGTAAGTTTGCTTGATGAAATTCAAGATATAGGCTTAATTTAAGTTCTGGAATGGTCTAATTTAAGACCTAATTTCTATGCTATACATTCAGAAAATATTTGTTTGAATTAAACACATTTTATCTTTGATGTTGTGTCAAAATAATATTTGTTATATTTCAGCAAATACATCTCTGATTCAAACAAAGTTTGTTTCATTGAAATACACATTTTTTTAAATGACACTTGAAGGGTAGAAATGCAGAAGGAGTCAAGCGCCAAATTTTCGAAATCCGGTTTATTAGCTCAAAAAATCAGATAAATTCTAATACACATGCCTGCCAAAGGATTTTTTTGGGGCATTATTTTTCAAAATTCCCACTAAAAAAAGGACAGCTGGAGGGGTCAAGCGCCAATGTGTACTTGATCCCGATCGATCGTCGCCCCTGCGCAGTATCGAGAAATCACGATCGTAGCAGACGAAAGGACGCGTGTGTTTGGCTTGTGTTTACAGTAAAAGTTTGTGGTTTTTTAAAAATTGTAAACAATGCCACTGGGCAGAAATTTTGCCTTTTATGCCTCCTTGGGCGCAGCAACAATATATGGAAATTATTCAGGGGCATTTATAATATTTTTTCTACGATTTTATAATAAAAAGTTCAACAAAAATTTTCCTTGAATATCTTGAATTAATCACATTCTGAAAATATTGATATAGTACAATCTACGATAGGATAAAATAATAAATTGCTTACTTCTCATTTCAACGGACATAATGTACCAAATAACCTAAAACTCAATTTCTCATTTTTTGGAAATATGCAAAATTATTGCTGTTATCGTCATTTGAAGTTGAAATGTCACTTTTACGCTATTTCGAAGTCATAATTGGATTTTCAAATTTCTCGAAACTGCGTGATTTTTTTCAAACAAACTTTTTGGAAATCAATTCGTTCATTCAATAGCTAGAATTCAAATTTTTTGTTTTTTCTTAAACTGCAAATTGACTCCACAATTAATGTTGAAGGATGTTAAAAGTCGATACGGACTCGAAATCTAACCTCGAAACGTGAACGGTTTCCTTAATTTTCTCGAAACCGTATAGCTTTTTGTAAGCAAACTTTTTTTAGTTCTATAGAGCATGAAAGTATCTCGAAAGTACTTTCTTATTTTTATCTTAAATGGTCCTTCTGAATTTACAACATGTTTTTAGTCTCTCCTGAAAAAAGTGAAAAATGGTGCTTGACTCCTTCTGCATTTCTACCCTTCACTTTATTTCAATGAAACAAACATCCTTTTAGTGTAATTTTTACTCTTGAAACCAGCCCATTTTTTTACTTCAATTCAGATTTTTTATTCTGTTAAATATTTATTTTTTAAATAATGCTATAATAATAATGGCCAACGGCCATACCACGCTGAAAAACCCAGTTCTCGTCAGATCACTGAAGTTAAGCAGCGTTGGACGCGGTTAGTACTTGGATGGGTGACCATTCAAGAATACTGACATGAGTGCTGTTGGCACATCGTGGGTGTGGTGAGCCCACACTTGTAGTTATTTATAACTACAAGAAAAACCTAGAAACACTACCCGAATCGGGTAGTGTCACGCCTACCCTGAAAGGGAAATGGTTTAATGGTATAAATAAATGCTTATGTTAAATGAGAAGAACACGAAAGACCTCATGAAAACTGTAATAAATTTTTTAATTGGTACGATGAGAGCCGAACTTTGAATGAGTGATATTCAAAGTATTTTGAAATCGACTTTTGTTTATATTTTTCATTTTTTCCTTTAATTATTACATACTGCAAACCTACTGATGAAATGGTAATTGACTTGAGGAAAAAGTGAGGTTGACAACTTCAGCGCAGTGCTGTCAGACTAGAAGCCTGGAGAGCGCATACTCGAAATCCTGCCCTCTTATTGACCCCGCCATTTGCACAGAATTTCAACTTTATAAAAAAGAAATATTAATATTATTCATTTCAATTTTTGTGACTTCTTTACTAAGTATTTTTATAAACATATACAGAATTCAAATAAACATGCGAAAATCAATATGTACGAATAATCAATTGAAGTAAATAATATTTCAATACATACATTTAACAAGCAATTAATTTTTTTAATCAAAGGTCGTAAAATAATAAAATATCTATTTTAATATATTAATATCAGTGAGTACACTGGGTGATTTAGTACTCATTAGTTATTAAAATGGAGACTTTAGTCTTTTACAATATATATTACACATGGTGACCCGCGAGTTATCCTTATCCTTGTAGGGGCGGGTAGAACAAAAAGAAATAAGTCGAAAAGTCTCATAAACTTTTTGGGCCCGAAACGTATTTTGGGACTAACAGATCTTTGAAATTGTATGTAGGTGAGCTGCTTTTGTGCTTTTCTGCTAAAATGAATTGCACTTTCAATAATTTGTATCCAACTGTTTATCCATGCTTAAAACTTTCCTGCCAATTAGCAGTACTGTTGCAATTTTTTCCTTCAAGCTATTGATGAAAACATTGATTATTACAAAATTTCTATGTTCCGTATCTCTAAAATGGTTGCAAATCTGATACATTTTGGGACATACCTCAAAAAACATTACATTAAGTATTCAAAAGTTTTTCAATTCTTTTATAATAGTTGTGCATAATATCAGGGTCTTATCATTTTTAGTATGTTTCGGACCTCCGAGAGGGTTGCAAAATTAGATTGATTGTTTTTGCAATATAATTTATCAACCTACAAAATTTGAAACCTTTTGGACTTATAGCGAGTTAATTTTCTTTTTATGGTAGCCGCACAAAATGAGCGTGTTCTACTGATTGCGGATTGACCCTAAACTCTCTCTTTTCGAGCGGCGTGAGCGGACGAATATATATAATATTGGACCTCGTACAAGAACAGAGGTGTTCCGGTATGAGGTCCAACATTATATAGCAGGCATCAAATGCGCTTGGTTGCGCCGACTTAAAAAAAGAGATCACGTTCAATCCCCCACCAGCAGAACACGCTTCACATTTTGCGCATCTCTACCATAAAAATACAGTACATGCCATGGAGGAGAGCCGTCTTCATGGCTCGGGCAATGTTTTCGGAACATGTGATAAAAAACTCGTTCGGAAAACACTACCCTCATCATGAAAAGGCGGTGCTCTCCTCCTTGCTATGTAATATACTATTTTACTATCTGGCCTAATGTCAGAATAGCCCTTGGCGGAGAGCCCACTCTAGCGCAGCAAAAACACCTATGGCCAAAATAATATAACATAGGTTTTTTGTAGAATTTTTAATTATTACTTAGAGGTGGCGAAAGGCTGCCAAAATTTAGTATTCTTAAATCGGAAGCCAAGTACTCCTTTCCCAGTTTTTTTGTGGACACTAATTTTAATTCCACCCTTTGATAGAATTTTGGTCTGAAGCCTTCAAAATATTTATGTCTGTACTAATAGAGGAAAAGCTGGCTAGAGGGCGAGAAACATGCCTTGGTGCAAGAAATATTTTACCTGCAAAAGGTTGATTGTTGCCGGCAAAGCGAAAGCCCGACCATCAGAAGGCGCGCTGGAAGCTAAGTGCGTGGGCTTTCGGCGCGCTGCGCATTTATCTTGTGTTTACAAATATGTGTACATATTTCAGAGCACTTCTGGCAATTAATCTGAGTATTCGTAGAAGACTAGAGAAACTATTATCAAAATGTCAGACATCAGTTGAGAAGAATTCATAAATTTAATTAATTATTTATCGTAACGTTAGCTTTAGGATTAAGACAGCAGTTTCGCTTGTAACTCGGAGTCTATAACACGGTTAGCTCCGAGATTCAATTTTTCATTTTCATTCTTTATTTCCAAGCGACAAAATGAGTTCAAAGCTATCTTGTGTTTTTAAATGTGAAGCTGTTTCCGGTAAAATTGTGAAATTTACCGACGAAAATTTACAACAGTGCCGCGAGAAACTTCGTATTCGTGTTGCTTTAAACATGAAATACAATGGCATCGTTTTTCCTGACTGTGTGGACGATGTCCATGCATATCACTCAGGTTGCCGGAAAAATTTCTTGGCAATACCGAAAAAATATATTGAAAAATACGAAGAACTTCAAAACAAATCTATCGTAGAAAATGCTCATCCCACTTTAGTTAATGCAGCTTCGACGTCGTTTGCAAGTGTCTCAGGTAATTTAAATATTTACGGCAACAGTTTATAGCATGTCTAAACAATTTTGTATACAAATTAATTGTACTTTTTGTATAACACTGTCTAAATTAATAATATATTAGTAAAAGTAGTAATAAAGGTTTTTGGACTATCACGATAAGTAAAAATTAATATTTTAAATTATACATTTGCAGACAGCGCGAATATTATACAAGGAACGGAATCAACGCAAGCTACGTCTATGTCTGTTGACCTTCAAGAAGATAAAGCAAGTGGCAAGCAGCGACCAAGTGTTCACAAGGAAGCGAGTGGCGATGATAGAATTAGAATTTATTTAGTAAGTCCCTAGGGCTAAACAGCCCTCTAAGGAATAAATTATAAATGTGTTTTACAAAAAAATGTGACAACTCTGGTCAAACGACGATTATGACGTATGTAGGAAAAAATAATTACCGATGGATAAAGATAAAAAAAAGATATCATATGATGAATATGAGTCATATATGCTAATATAAGCTAGTGTTTAGCATAACGGATATCATTAGAGAACTTAAGATTTAATTGTTAGAGAACTGATAAAAACTAAACTATGGGTCAAATTGCAAAAATTTAATTGTTATAATACTAAGGCGTTATAATACTAAGGCGCAAAATGTCACTAAATGTTAGAAAAATTAACAATTCACAATTTACCAGTGCGAAATATCAAGAGTAGAATTATCAATTCTAAATAAAAAGTTAAAAAACAGATTTTCAAAGTGATAAGGCGAAGGTGCATTCCTAATTGATTCAGGTACCTTATTCCAAAGACGCGCTCCCCTCACCGAAAAGGATCTTTGCAAATTACAAGATTTGTGACGTGGAACTATAAGGACCGTTTTTCTTACACGAAGCCTAGACTGAGCAGGTGAAGTCACATTTCTGTTTTCAAAGAGATCTGGAAGATATTGAGGGGGTTTATTATGAAAGTGATTGTAAATTAGATTTCCCATACAAAATTGTCGTCTCTTAGCCACATTAAAAAATCCCGCCAGTTGCCGATATAATGTAATGTGTTTATATTTCGGTACATCATAGGTAAATCGTATGCAGGCATTAAGTGCTCGCTCAAGTTTAGAATTCAATTTATCTGTGATATCGTCGTACATAATACACCCATAATCAAAAAACGGGAGGATAAGACTCTCAACAAGTAGAATCCGAGTTGAAGTTTACAAGGATTCCTTGTTCCTTTTAAGCTGTTGGAGTACTCTAAAGGTATTCCTCGAGATTTCAAGAATTTGCTCTTTCCAGGAGAGGGTACGGTTGAGGATGTACCCTGAATCCCTCACCGCATCAACGAAGGCAATGTCAAGGCCATCAAGCTTAAGCTGAGGGATGGACGCTAATGTAATAGTAGACGGTGAAGCGGACTGTCCAATAATAATTGCTTTAGTTTTAGAAGGGTTCAGCGTTAACCTATTGTTTAGTGCCCATTGATTCACTATATAAATATCCTTCTGAACCCTCGCAATCAAACTATTAATGGAAGAGATAGGACCAGAGACATATAGGTTAAAATCGTCCGCATATTTATGGTACTTACAATGCTCAAGATCACTACCAAGGTCAGAGGTGTATAGACCGAAAAGGAGGGGGGCAAGAGTGGAGCCCTGGGGGACTCCACTCTCGACCCCCACCCAATCGGACCGTTTACCCTTATCATTAAGCACTTGTTGAAAACGGTTTTTTAAGTAGGATTCAAACCACGCAATTGCAGTACTGGATAAATTAAAGTAACGAAGTTTATTTAAAAGAAGCATGTGATCAACAGTATCGGAAGCTTTAGAAAAATCAAATAAAACAACTATTGTTATTTCCTTCGTTTCTATAGCGATTTTAAAGTCTGAAGTAACTTCCAGGGAGGCTGTTAATGTACTGTGCTTAGCCCTAAAGCCCGATTGTAGCGGATCGAGTAGCCTATTTGCATCTAGGTAACTCGTGAGTTGCGCATGTACAATACGTTATAACGGCTTGGACATAGCACAAAGTATCGAAATCGGCCGGAAATCATTAGGAGGAGAGGGACTAGAAACCATAGGAATAGGGCGGATCAGCGCTTTTTTCCATAGATCAGGGAAAAATCTCACCTGGAGGGAAGAGTTAGAAATGTGAAGAAGTGTGGAGAAATTTACAGGAAGTGCTAGTCGAATCATTTTTTATAGATATACCATCAGTTCCTAAAGCGTTAGTTTTCATTTCGAAGAGTTTCTCGAAGAAAACTTCCAGTGTTATGTCTAAACAAAAAAATCAGTATCTCGAAAAGTCGAGCTTGCCTGAACTGCTGTAAGGGTTATACCGGAGTTGGAGGAGTTAAAGGATAGTAGATTTGTGAATTGTTTTAATAAATCATTAGATGGTAAAGTATGAACTGAAGCTTCATTCTGACGGAAATTTTTCTCAAAATGATTTTGAATTGCTATCTTGCGCTGCTTTGTTATTGCGAAATAAAGTTTGATTATTAGCGAAAAAACCACTTCCAAAAACTCAGAAAGTCAGCGACATTATTGCAGGGGAATGTGAAATTCCAAAGGATCTCACGGATTTCATGCGAAATCTTCTATGTAGCATTGATTCGAGGACACTAAGAAGTTCTGATAGCGCGCGTAAAGAAGATTCCATTTTCCAAGATATAATAATTGATGCAATACATCACGGAAGATTGAAAACCTCGAAATATACGACTCTAGGAATGACGCTTAAAAGTATAACAAGTAGTCGAAAAGTCGTCGATCTTATTAATAAGTTTGGGCATTGCTGCAGTTACAATGTTGTCGAGGAGCTTGAGACAGAAGCTACGCTTTCTGCATGCAATGCATTCAACTTTTCTCCTGAGGATGCTATACTAGTTCCAAATTATTGTACAGCCCTGGCGAAAGTTTCGGATAGAAATTCATTCCTAATCAATCCAAAGTTATCCGAATCATTCCGGAATCTGTAACCGAACCAATCCGAGTTAATCCGAACCAATCCGAAAAAAGTTCTACATTTCGTTCGATCGAAATCGGTTAAAAATTAATCCGACTCAATTCGATTCCATCCGAACTTCCAATCCGAATCAATCCTAAACAAATTTTCAGTCCGAATGAATGCGAACTCGGACTGACCTTAACCGATTTTCAATCCGAATGAATCCAATTCAATCCGAACTCGGATTCATTCTGATAGAAAATCGGTTTATGCCAATCCGAGTTCGGAACAATTCGGATTCACTTGGTTTGAAAATTTGTTACGGATTGGAAGCTCGAATGGAACCGGATTAAGTCGGATTAATTTTTAACCGATTTGGATCGAACGAAATGTAGAACTTTTTTCGGATTGGTTCGGATTGATTCGGGTTCATTCGGATACAGATTCCGGAATTATTCGGAATGAATTCCTATCCGATACTTTCGCCAGGGAGGTGTTACGCTTGACAATGTTGATCGGTTTGTTGAAACGATTGGCAGCAAAGATACTTTGCACGATACGGTCGGTATTTTTTATGAAAATATCAGCAAAATCAATAGCTCTGCGCTGAATGAAAGTCAGGATAGTATTAACAGTTTAGAGTAGCAATCAGCTGCCAAGAGAAGGAGAATCTTAGGTCCGATTGTGCCTGAATTATAGCAGTACACTAAAAAACCGGTTTTTCGCGAGAAGTTATTACTAATTGATAGCGGTTTACGTGTAGTATCAGCTGGTCAATATGATTTTTATAAACAATTAGATATTGCGTGGGTTTTATCGCATTGCTGTAAAGTATCGAATACTCCAATGTGGGTTGGGTTCAATTATAAAATCACCGAAGATAACAGTGTAAAGCAGAAAATCTCTTATCTTACGCCGATCAATGCATCATCAACAAACCCCTCTATCGTATACAAAACGATGAGACGAAGTCAACAGATTCCCAGAGTGTGTCAACAGACTCACATGCAAGTATCTTATGATTTAGCAGTTACAAAAATCGATTATCAAATTCAATCGGTAGAAAAACCGGCGTTTGATGATCTTTTTATACATTTGGGCGCTTTTCATATAATGATGGCCTACTTTAGGCTTTAGGAAAATTCGTCGACGAGTGCCGATGAACTCATATGATGTTCGAAAGCAATTTGTTAGCTAGTGGCTCGGTAAGCGGTTTTATAATAAGCGTCAAGCATTTCAATCGATGCAAATGATTACATCCATTGGTTTCCTGAGTTTTACAAGTTTTACATATTAAACAATTAATTAAAACCTATAAGATAAATATTTCCGAATAAGTAATAGATTCTTCAATAAAAATGCAGTCAGAAAAATTATCTAGTGATGAATTAACCAATAGAGAGCTTTCAGCAGTCATTCAAAAGTATTCAGAATTCAAACAAGACACAGTGAATGGAATTTGTGGAAAGACAGCACAGTATTATGTGCTGTATATTGTATTTATTAATTATTATTCAATGTTTAGTAAAAGCATTCGCGTAGGAGATTTTGATTTATACAAATTTATAATCCCTAAGTTATGCATTTGTTTTTTATGTTTGATCAAAACAATCATGCACGATGGCTCTTAAAGTATCATGATGATTTGTTGACAGTTGAACAAAAGCATCCACACCTTGCCGAAGACTCCAAAAGAGAGATGCTTGGGATGAAGAGAAAGTTAAATTCTTTCTCGTGCGATCCAGCGAGAAGATTGACGGGCAAAACGCATTTTACTAATTCGATATCTGCTCGACAGCGATGGGCAAGGAGTCATAGCATAACATCTACAATAATTTCATATGTGTTTAACCTTAATGGATTAAAAAAAAAATTCAGGATGCGACATCTAGTTTGAAAAAACATCAAATTATGAAAGACTCTGCTAATTTACTTCAATTCATCAATGTACTAAAAAAATGTAAATCCTTTTGATTGCGCTGAAATGAATTGAAATGAAATCGCTGCGCGCCTGAAACTGTGCCCGATTTCCTTCTAAATGTTCAAAAAAAAGGACAGGAACTACGAGACAAATTTATTTCCGAGTGCTCACAAGATGACCGCAGATTTGAATCTGTTATAAAGCAAAACAAAATAATTAATTTCACAACTTGTAATAAAAGGCAAAGAATAACAATAAACCATAAAGTACAGAAAGTTTGCATGCAACGCGATTCATTCGGTCAAATGTTAGGGATTCGATGGAAGTGGCGACAGATATAAAAAAATGTTTTCGTTCCCGATGACTCCGGTGCCTACTTCATTATGTCATTTAGATGGCAGGATTTGTAAAACCGAAAAATCGGCTGTGATGAAAATCCTGCGAAATGACAGTGTTTTACCGACCCACATCGATGTTGCAATTGTTGATGGTTTTTTTTAATTGACTCTATGAAAGATGTGCCAAAATTGTTCGGCAACATTTCAAAAAAAAAATTTCGATTTCTTACGAATTATAATTCTTCATGTGTTCATATAGTTTTTGATCGCTACTGGTCACCGTCTATTAAAGATTATGAACGTTCGTTGAGGGGTGGTTTCGACAGTGACTATGAGTACGTTATCTCTGGTCCAGAACAAGGTAGGACACATGATTTGCCATAGAACTTCGGAACGACAAGTTTAAAGAAGTCCTTTTCCTAATTTAACACTGGCAAAGTAATGATGTTGCCACTTTTATAAGAAAGAAGACTATCCTTTTCCTAATTTCACACTGGCAAAGTAATGATGTTGCCCCTTTTACCATATAGGAAAGAAGACTATTTTATTAAATTTTATTCATTGTTACTCGTACAGCGTTGTTAATGGTAATGTTTTTCGAACGGAGAATCCCGATTTTTGTTGTCCTACGCACGAAGAGGCTGATACTAAAATTGTTTATCATGCGTCTAAAATAAATTCAGATTTTAATGTTGCGTTGAAGTGCTCTAATACCGATATTGTTGTAATTATGTTAGGTAATTTGCACAAAATAACAGTGGAAATTTATATTGAATGTGGAATCTCCAATAGCCGGCATGTTATACAGGATGTCCCGGTACTCAAAAAACATTTTTGTATTCTTCAATTCTAACAAAAAAATGGCGTCGAAAATAATTATAAAAAATGTATGCTAAAGTTAATAATTACCGAGTAATTAACAATTAAAGATTAACCAATCAGAAGCACGCGTTAGAGGGTCGACAGTCCATGTGCCGTCGACAAGAGTGTGTGCATAAACAAGTTCAGTTCCTATAATTTCTCCTCCGTTCGCTTTTCCAGTAGGTTGTGACTCTCTGGTATAACTTCACACGTCAACGAGATACAAAAATTGCAAAAAATATTTTCCACAATCAACCAAATTAGACAACATTCTCATGAATTCTGTAAATTCCCTTGAATTTTGTAGAATTTTCGAGAACTCAGTGGAATTCTCCTGAAATCTGAAGAATTCTCTTGAATTTTCTTAAAATCAGCGAAATTATGTCTAACTCTGTAGAATTCTTCTGATTTCAGCAGAATTCTTTTGAATTCAGTGGAATTCTCTTGAATTTTGTATCATTCTCATGAATTCAGTATAATTCTCTTGAATTATGTAAAATTCTGTTGAATTCAGTAGCACTCTTTTAAGTTTGGCAGAACTCTCTTCAATTCAGCAGAATTCTTTAACGTTTGGCAGAATTCTATTGAGATCACCAGCATTCTCTTGAATAAAGTAGAATTTCCTTGAATTTATCATAATTCTCTGGAATTCTGTAAAAATATCTCGTAAATTCAGTAGAATTCTCTTGAATTTAGTAGAATTCTCTTGAGATCGACAGAATTCTCGTGCAATCTGTAGAATTCTCTTGAACTGAGTAGAGCTCTCTTGATTTCCGTACTGCAATGAAATCATGAAGCATTTAATTATGACTCTTGCGTGTCGCATTTTTTCAATGGAATTTCATTGACATTTCTTGTAACGTTCACAACAATCAAAATTGGAAAGACCAATTAATTAAAAAAAAATCAAAGCTTATTCTAATGAATTTAGAAGTTTTTAAACATTTGTAATGAGTTCAAAAGTGTTCAAGGGAATTCTACAGATTGCACGAGAATTCTGCCGATCTCAAGAGAATTCTGCTCAACTCACGAGAATTCTGCCAAACGTAAGAGAATGCTACTGAACGAGAATTCTGCCAAACGTAAGAGAATGCTACTGAATTGAACAGAATTCTGCAGACTTCAAGAGAATTATACAGATTTTAAGAGAATGCATAAATAAAGAGAATTCTACGGTATTCACGAGATATTTATACAGAATTCCACAGAATTATGATTAATTCAAGAAAATTCTGCCTAACTCTAGAGAATTCTTTTGAATTCGAAAGAATTTTGCTGATTTCAAGAATATTCTGCTAAATACGAAAAAAAAAAACAGGATAATTTGACTAAATTCAAGAGAATTCTGCCAAACCTAGGAGAATTCTACTGAATTTAAGAGAATTAAACAAACATAATTCAAGAGAATTCTACTGGATTTACGAGATATTTTTACAGAATTCCAGAGAATTATGATAAATTCAAGGAAATTATACTGAATTCAGGAGAATTCTACATTATTCAAGAGAATGCTGTTGATCTCAAGAGAATTCTGTCGAACGTTAGAGAATTCTGCTGAATTGAAGAGAGTTCTGCCAAACTTAAAAGAGTGCTACTGAATTCAAGAAAATTTTACATAATTCAAGAGAATTATACTGAATTCATGAGAATGATACAAAATTCAAGAGAATTCCACTGAATTCAAAAGAATTCTGCTGAAATCAGAAGAATTATACAGAGTTAGAGATAATTTCGCTGATTTTAAGAAAATTCAAGAGAATTCTTCAGAATTCGGGAGAATTCCACTGAGTTCTCGAAAATTCTACAAAATTCAAGGGAATTTACAGAATTCATGAGAATGTTGTCTAATCTGGTTGATTGTGGAAAATATTTTTTGCAATTTTTGTATCTCGTTGACGTGTGAAGTTATATCAGAGAGTCACAACCTACGGGAAAAGCAAACGGAGGAGAAATTATACGAACTGAACTTGTTTATGCACACACTCTTGTCGACGGCACATGGACTGTCGACCTTCTAACGCGTGCTTCTGATTGACCCATCCTTAATTGTTAATTACTCGGTAATTATTAACTTTAGCACAAATTTTTTATAATTATTTTCGACGCCATTTTTTTGTTAGAATTAAAAAATACAAAAATGTTTTTTGAGTACTGGGACACCCTGTAGATGTAAATACGCTTCACAAACTGTTAGGATCAGATATATGGAAAGCGTTGCCGGGATTTCAAGCATTTACCGATTGCGATTACAATCCTGCATTTTTTAGGAAAGGTTACCAGCGCCCACTTAAATTACTCGCAAAAAAGGAGTTTCAGAAGGCATTCGCTAGCTTAGGAGATACGTCGATCGATACAAACGAAACATTTACAAAAATAGAAGCACTCGTTTGCAGCATGTATGGATTTAAGTCACTTCCAAAAATCGATAACGTCAGATTTCAGATGTTCCTCCGTAATTATAAAATTAAAAATACAAGAGAAGCTTTCTTTTAAATTTTTTTTTAACTTCGATGGTTCCTGCTTGCCACCTTGCTACACCGAGCTTGTACAGAAACTTCAACATGGACTTTAAATGGAAATAAATATGAATTTCTGTGGTTTGAAGGCCCACAGTTGCCCCCCTTGGTGAAAGATATCATTTTGGATAATGAGGATTCGGAAGGTAATTTTCAATTCGCGACTCTTGCCTGTATGCATGATATATTTAATTTACCTAACTATTTATTATTTTCAGTTAAATTCGAGAAGTCCGAATATGAAAGCGATGAAGATCCTGAATTTGAAGAAAATGTGCAAGATACTGAACATGAAAGCGATTGATTATTTCAAAATTTACATTCCTACTATTAAAATTTCTTTTTTAAAATTTCGTATAAAAATGTAAATCTTCTCCATTGAATTCTGACATTATAATAATAGTTCCTTTAATCCTCTATTAATATTCGGATTAATTTCCAGAAGTGCTCTGAAATATGTACGGTGTGAAAATCAAGAGAAAAGCGATCGGTCCGCTGGGCACTGCGCTGCGCGACGACAGACGCTCTTGCACTTTACCCCCGAATTTCATATGATCTCTTCCACTTTTGCTTCTGACATTTTGCACGTACTTTATTCTATACGCAAACAATACAATTGCAAATTGTCAGAAAATTTCCTTAACATGTCAATTTTCCGAGATTTTTAACAACTTTGGCAGCTTCTGACAACCCTTTAACTTCCACTTGCTCTTCTGACAAATTTTTCCTGCTTTGTGTCATGCTCCTCGATACCTATGCAAATTTTTAGCCTTGCCAATCAAATTTTTTTTGTCGGGAAGTTTACACGTTTGATCGCCCGCCCACGCACTTACCTTCCAGCGCGCCTTCTGATGATTGGGCTTTCGCTTTGCCGGCAACAATCGGACCTTTTCCAAGTAAAATATTGCTTGCACCGAGGCACGTTGCTCGCCCTGTAGCCAGCTCTTCAGCTCGATCCACAAATTCGCTACTCTGCGAGTGCCGAGTGAAAGTTCGCCAAGTACCTAGTAGTGTGGTTGGGTCTACTCTAGGCGAATGTTCGCTACTCGTGGTATCACGAGCGGATCATCGTACAGTGTTTAGAGCTCCTCGTTGGTACCTTCCCCCAACATTAGGAGCCGAAAGACTCCGGTCGTTACGGATCATGCACGAAGCTGAAAAGAGTCGGTTGGCGCGCAATGTAAATGTCTACGTTTAAAGCTTGATGCGATTCGCTTAGTTCATACATTAATTTAGGAGGAAAAGTATTTTTTCAAAATGTTTGTGATTATTGATTCATGCTAATTATATATACTTTGCAATTAAAATAGTGTATAGGCGCATTTCAATTGATTAAAATGCTTATGAATGAATTCAATTGTATTTTTAGAAATAATTTAAGAACTTAAGAAATAATCAGAGGGCAATGCAATTATAGGAACTAATGTATTTTTTTATTTTCATATTTTTACAGTTTGAAAACGTAGGATAGAATAGATTTTTATTTCTCTATATGCATCCTTATTAGACTTTTACATATACTACCTTTGTACCTTCTGAGTAAAATACTTTTTGTAACGAACGCACGAAATGTTCGCTTTTCGAGGCATGTATTGCGTGCGGGAAGTGACCAATTCCAAAGCCGTGATAAAAAGCAGTTATAAAAAGAATTTTCTAGCTGCTGCGCTTGCGCTCTTTGAGCAAGATTACTTTTCCTAGCTGCTGCGCTTGCGCAGTTCCAGCCAGATTACTTTTTCTTGCTGTTGCGCTTGCACATTTCAATTCAGATTTACTTCCCAGGACTGCCGGGATTATAACCTCACTTAATTATGATTTGACGCTTGAGAGACTGATTGTGAGTAGTGAATAGTGATTGGACAAACTCGAAGTGATAATTTACCATAATTAACTGATAAATTACCATACATTACCGATAAATTACCAATAAATTACCGATCAATTACCGAAAATTTGAGACATTTTTGGATACCTGGAATTTCGGGTAATTTAGGAATTTTCCATAAATTTCCGGAAATTTAGCAATTTTCCATAAATTTCCGGAAATTTTTGGATTTTTTCCAAGAAGCTTTCGACACCTTGAATTTCTGGAACTTTTCGGTAATATACAAATTCACCGAACATTTCCAGAAATTTTTGGTCATTTTACCATAAATTTCCAAAAATTATCATAAATTTCCAAAAAATTTATTCTTATTGTTTCTCAAATCGAAAATTTCCTGCATTTGTTACAAAAAATATCGTGTGCAACAGGTGCTGAAAGTATACAGTTGCAACTCTTGTGAAGTTTACAGTACTTGCCATCGGCTCATCTTCGGGTCGTTTCCGGCTTGTCTTCGGCTCGTTTACAACTCGCCTTCGGCTCGCTTCGAACTCGCCTACGACTCGCCTACATCTCCCCTTCAACTCGCCTCTGGCTCGTACAGCAAACTTCACACTCGTGTGGAACTGCCTACTTTCCGCACTTGTAGCACAATATACTATTTACTTTGGCACTTTTTGCCACTTGATATTCTCCCTTATATGAGCCTTATTCTGGATAATTAAATCCATAAAAACATTAGTATTTAAATTTCTACAATATTTAGCTTAACTGAAGTTGGTTAACAGTCTGTTTCTTTTAATCGTCGCTTATCTTCAGGATTTTGAAAGGCTCAAAGATAATTTAAAAATTTTGTAAGATTCCTGTGAAAATTTAAAGTGATTTTTTGTTTTAAAAAATAATAATTTTGTGGGAATATTTCAAAATATTTCAAAATAAAATTTTATGTATAAATAACAATTGAACAATTATTAATACTACTTTAAAAAGTGTTCAGTTTACAGAAATGGTAATCTCTCCATTTTTAATGTTGTAACTCAAAATTGCTTAAAATGATATAATTTTGAAACTTTACAAATTTGTTGATTTATTCATCCATTTAGAATTTAGAGCATTGGAAATGATAGCCTGCTTTTATATTTTTTTGAACTTTCAATTGTAAGTTGTGACTTTAATTTCGCAACGTCTTAAATATATGATATGGGGCATAATTTCTGAAGTGTACCCACCTCGAAAATGAAAGTTGTCCGATCGGGCTAAAAATTAGCCCAATTGTAGTTCTATTAGATAGTACCCTAATTTTTGAAAGTAAAAAGTAAATTTGACTTTTTTTGAAATTTCGACACTTTTCTTTTCCTCAAAATAGTTTTAAAAGAAAGCTGAGATGTTTTCCCATAAGACCTCCAATTGTCAGAGTGGCAAATTAATTCGTCTTTGAGTAATAGAACGATACGTAAACAAGATGCCATGATAGGGTTGGTGGCGCGCGATCTCCCCTAGTGCGCTAACGCAGAGGATCTTGGTGCAACGCTTTTGTGCCAGTTTTTTAAATTAGGTAATATAATGTGGTAATATTATGTGTCTTTCTGTTCGACTTTTTGGCGATAGTTTCAACAGTTGTTTTCTTTGCAGGCCCCTTTTGCATTTTCTGTTTCTTGCCATGCGAGACGATGTCGTATTTCTCAGAGGGCGAAAACTTCTTTAGTTGAAGTTTTCCATCTTGAGTGGGAATGAAAGCTTGGTACTGTAATGTACCTGGTATCGTAACAGCTTTGCCAAATCTGGCTTTCAGTAACTAAGGCTAAGGCATGATTTTCTTTGCTGCTGAAAAAAAGTTTGGTTTCCTTACAGTTACTCTTTGCCCACTGAAACAAAGCATGGGGAGTGAGTATGTGATGTTTCGAAGAATATTGTAAGCTTGAACATGCTGCTTCTCTTTTTATATTCGCTCCTCTACCATCACATGCATCCTTACCATGAGATGTATCATGGAAGTGCCATTCAGCTTGGATAACAAAATCTTCTTCATGGGCTTGGAGATTAGCAAAGCTACACTTATTTTTAAAATGTGGCTCTGCCCCTTCAGTGAAATAGTAGATTTTCTTTGCCCTGAAATAAGTTTTCAAGTAATCCACTATGATCGTCTGATACTCGTGAACAGCCACCGTGTCATGAGCTAAGTTATCAGATATGATTGCGACACTTACGTGCTTGAGCTCTCCATCTATTTTATAATAAATCGCCACAGTGAATTATGCCTCACTTTTTGAAAATGATTAATATTACATCTATTCTTCCAAATTTTAATAACTTTTTTAGAAGGTATCGTGCAAAAAGTACTTTTTTCAAATTAAAACAGAGATTTTCAGATAAGAATGACCAAAGTCACGATATTTCCAGAAATACAATTATAAGAATAATAAATAAAGGAGAATAAGAATGAGAAAATAAAGAATAACATAAATTTACGTACAAACTTGCTTCGATAAATTCGCTTTCAGATAATATCTGCTAGTAAAATACGAATATTATATTCCAGTTTTTCATACTGATAAAATTTATCTTCTCTTGTAAGAATCACAACCATCTAGTGGCAGACAGCCACAGTGACAGTGACAGTGGCAGAAGTAGGAAGTGAAAAATGTGCGGGTAAATTCAAAAGTTGTATATTCTCACTTCTAATTTTTAAAGCATATTCCCAATTATTTTACACTGAACGTAAAGAGGCCTTGTAAATTCACCCTGAAAACGCAGAGAGCAGTTATTCTAGTAGCATATAATATTACTCAACTTAAAAAACTGGCACTAAAGCGTTGCACAAAGATCCTCGGCGCGCGTGAGCGCACTAGGGGTGATCGCACGCCACCCGCTCTATCATGGCATCTTGTTTACGTATCGTTCTATTACTCAAAGACGAATTAATTTGCCACTCTGAAAATTAGGGGTCTTATAGGAAAAAATTTCAGCTTTCTTTTAAAACTATTTCGAACAAAAAAAAGTGTCGAAATTTGAAAAAAGTCAAATTTATTTTTGATTTTCAAAAATTAGGGTCAAATTTTGACTTTTGTTAAAAATTGTTATGACCACCAGAAATTTCATGAGAAAATCTATCAAAAACATTTAAAGTGAAATTTTGTTTGAGGCAATAGGAAAAAAGTTACAAATGTTTGAAGGTAAGGATTTGCTTGAAAAACCCAAAAATTGTACCCCCTCCACTTTGATAAATTTTTGGTGTGAGGAGTACTATCTAATGAGACTACAATTGGGCCAGTTTGTAGCCCGATCGGACAACTTTCATTTTCGAGGTGGGTACACTTCAGAAATTATGCCCCATATATATTGTCCTATTACTATAACTTCAAATATTCAAGAAAGTATAAAAAGAGCAACCGCCTCTTGTTTATAGCATTAAGTTCTGACGAGAAAAGTATATACGAAACCCTGACTTCATTTCTATGAGGGTTTGAAACTATTGTGATAATTAAAAAAGTATTGAAATCATAATTAAATTAATTTAAGTTGAGCTGGAAAATTGTACAGTTGAAAGGTTTAAAAAAAATGTAAAACTACGCTATCATTTTCAAGGGTTTTCTACGTCAAGGTTGTTCAATTTTCCAGGTCAACTTAAATTAATTTAATTATGATTGCAATTATTTTTTAATTATCTTAGAAGTTTCAAACCCACATAGAAATAAAGTGAGGTTTACCTACATACTTTTCACGTCAGAACTTAGCGCAATAAATGGGCGATTGCTGTGTTTATACTTTCTTGAATATTTTAAGTTATAGTCATAGGACAATGGCATAAGTAGTAAGGTACAACTATGGGGCGGCCGCCGCCGTCTACCCCCGCTCCTCACCCGTCTGTCTAGACTGGCGCCTACTCTCACCACGCAGCTTACCACCACCACTACGCCTAGAGGTCAGTGACCCTAGCCCGTGGGGGGGCACATACGTGAACTGTGGGATGTACTCCCCCCCCATGTGAGCTCCACCCATGCCAAGCAACTATGGGCCCAGCGATCAGACTACTCCCACGCCTCGGGTGTTTTGTCTTGGCCTTGTCTCGCTAGATGCTCGTGTTAGTTTAAAGGCTAGGAATGGAGGATAAGGAATAGATAGGTAATAGATGGAATTTCCGGGAAGTGTATACTTGTGCAGGGTTGATGGAGTTTCGAAAAGACTAATGTCGCAATATTTTGAAGCTGTACACTGTGAGAAATGTTTGCAATTTTAGTATACATGGGCATATTAAATTTCTTATATGTTTACTAAATTCATTACACTTTGTAATTTTAGTAGATAGATAAACGTTTATTCTTTAGCCTGCTGGCCTTAAAAAATTGACTTGCTTACACATCCATTTTTTTACAGAATTTTCTTAAAACTAACCCTTAAAACTAACATCCTTCCACACCTTATCTCTAACGCCGCTCGCTCTTATCGCATTGCCTTCTTCGATTCGCCTCGCCTCGCTCGCATGTCCCTACTTTCTTGCTTTGTCTCGCATTACCAAACTTTGCCTCCGCGGCTATTACCTAATACTTATATACTATTTACAATATATACATTTACTTATATTTACTTCCTCCTCTATTTACAATCTTTCCTTCTCCATTCCTCTTCCTCCTTCCTTCTCTTCTTCTCCATCTTACCCAAAACTCCCTTCACCCATGCTACTGCCCTTTTGTCCCCCCTTTCATGCATCAATACCTCCATGCTTATCTCACTCCTTTCCACCTCTACGCACTCCTCCAACCAGTGCTCCACTCTTGCCTCCCCCTTCCCACATAGTTCACACATCCTCTTTTCCCTAGCGAGCCAGAACCTATTGAACCCCTCCATGCAACCACATCTCATCCTCGCTATCAGTTCCTGACTTCCTTTCTCTCCTTTCTCACACAAATATTGCGCTCTCGCCCTTGGCATAATCCACACATAGTTCCCATTAAACCTTGTCTCTCTTATTCTCTCTTCCCCTGCTGTCTTCTCTCTCTCCATGCTGTTTTTCTTAACCAACTCATATACCTTCCTTCCTTCCTCATGCATCCTTCTCACTTCATCCATCTGCAGTCCATTCGTTCTAAAATACCTTTCTCTTTCAACCTCCATCTTCCCGCCCCCTCTCCTGTTCTCCTTTTCCCACCAACACTCCCTAACCAGCTTACTTCCCCCCTCTTCCAAAAATTTCTCCTCATATTTACACGCTCGACTCCCCACTAGAATCCCTACACTCGTTCTCCCCGTCTCCCTCCTGACAATATAATTAGGCGTGTTCCTTGCCAGCCCCAGTGTCCACTTCACATAACTCTCCTGTATCCTATTTACCTCTTCGCTTTCCTTCCACCCCCACACCTCTACTCCATACAATAGCACACTCATCACTATTGAGTCAAACAATTTCATTCTCCTTCCAAAATCATCTGCGAATAACTTCTTTCCCAACCCCCACACCTGCCTCATCACAACATTTGCCCTTCTCACTCTCTCTTTTATGTGACCATCCACTCCGCCATTCCTCCGAAACAAGAAGCCCAGGTACACAAACTCTTTCACCGCCTGCACCGCCTTTCCCTTCCACTTCCACTCCCCTTCCTTATCCCTTCCACCTCCTTTTCTGAAAACCATAACCTTGGACTTTTCCGCATTCAGTTCTAACCTGTTCTTATCCAGGTATCTTCTTAACCTCTTCATCATTTCCTTTAAGGCCTCCTCGCTTTTTGCCAACAACACTATGTCATCTGCATACGCTAGCGACCACATTCTAACCCCTCCTATCCTGACTCCTCCTACCACTCCGGCCTCCAGCTTACTTTCCATATCCGCAATTAAAATCGCAAAAAGCGTTGGGCTGAGCGGACACCCTTGTCCTAACCCCCTATCCATCCAGAATCCCTCCGAAATCCCCTGTCCTCCTCTTACCTTATCTTTGGTCTCTTCATATATCTCCCTTACCCTTTCGATCAGGCCTCTCTCCACTCCCCTATCCTCCATCGCCTCCCACAACCTCCCCCTATCCACCGACGGAAACGCGCCTTTTAGATCCACAAAAAACGCGTAAACTCTCGACCCCTTCTTCGCTAATTCTCTATCCACAATGTGCTGCAGAACGTAGATATTGTCGATAGTACTCCTACTTGCCCTAAAGCCCGTCTGCGTCTCCGGCAATATTCCTTTCCCCTCGACATCCTTCCGCAGCCTCTCCGCCACCACCATCGCGTATACTTTATACGCCGTATTCATTAGCGTAATTCCTCTATAATTTTCCTGCCTATCCCTATCTCCTTTCTTATACAGAGGTACTATTAACCCTTCTCTCCACCCTCGTGGGAATCCCTCCCCCCTCCATACTTTCCTCACTACCTCCTTCAGCCTCTCCCTAACCTCTTGTGTACTAAACAGCCATGCTTCGTTCTCTACCCCATCCAGCCCTGCTGATTTTGACCTTCTTAACTTCCTTATCTGTTTCTCTATCTCCTCGTTATTCAACTCCTCCATCTCTGCCTCCCCCGTTCTTCTACTCCCATCATCTCGCTTCCTTGAATCCGATCCCTGGAATGATTCTTTAAAAAACTCCCTCCACTCCTCACTCCCTATCTTCTCGCTTATCCCTACTCTCCGCTTCCTATACCTATTTATTATCTTCCAGACGTCCCCCTCTGTCTTAACATTTCCTAACTCCTCCTCCAGCTCTTTCTCCTTTTCCTGTTCTTTCTTCTTACACATCAATCTAAACCCCTTCCTCATTTCTACGTACTCCTCCCTTTTCGCAGTACCTTCTTTCCAATTCTTATATTTCCTCTTCACCTTCCTTTTCATCTTTTTACATTCCCTATCCCACCACGGCTTCACCATTCCTTTCTTCTTCTTTTTAAACACCTTCTTTTGCACGCACCCTTTCACTTTCTCTTTTAAATCCTCCCATATCTCTTCCACCGTCTCCCCTTCGAAGCGCACCATCCCTAACTGCTCCTTATACTTCTCTATCGCCTCCCTCGTCCAGCTAACCCTCTCCCCCGTCGCCACTTCTTCCCCACCTTGTCTTCCTCCGTTCTCACCCCTTATCCACAACCCTAATGGCTGATGGTCTGACTCTACCCTCTCTTCTACTGCGAATCACTCCATCTCCTCCCACCCTTGCATATTCATAACTACATAATCTATTACCGATACCCCCACCTTACCTACGTATGTGTATTCTCCCTCTTCGTCCCCAGTTGCCATACCATTTGCCACCGCCCAGCCTCTATCCTCCATCCAGTCTCTTAGAATCTCCCCCTCCTTATTTATTAGCCTATTTTTCGAATTCCTTTCAAAGCTCTCCCCTTCCCTGTAAAGGCCCCCTTCCCTCCCCATCCTCGAGTTAAAGTCCCACCCAGTACCACCATACCCTCCTCTCTTTCACCTAACAGGTCCTCCACCCTTTCTTTAATTCTTTCCATCCCATCCTTATTGTACACTGTCACAAACTTACTGCTTACCCCTCCTATCTTCACTTTCCTCATTTGCACTCCCTCCCCCTCTTCCTCTCCGTGAGCTTCTTCCTCTAATCCATCTCTAACCCCCGTTATAATTTCCCCACTAGCCCTTCCTTTCTTCTTCACTCTGACCGCCTCCTGGAGTCTCCACCTATACCCCTTTGGCAGCTTTGGCTCTATTCTATCCCATTCCTTTCTTTCCACCCACGTCTCTACCAGTCCTACCACATCAAATTCCTGGATATACCTCCAGAACTCCTCATCCTTCTTCTTTACCCCTGCTACGTTCCAGTAAAGCACCTTCACAACTCCTCTACCCTGCATTACCCCCACCCCCCTACTTCCTACGAAACAAATTCCCCTGCACTTCCTTTAACACCTCTTTCTCCTCGTCCCACACCCACATTTTCTCGTCTATTTTTATTTTCCGATATCCTACCTTCGCCGATCTCCCTTCACTCCTCTCCCTCCTAGCCCTGTCGTACAACATTCTCTGTACATCCCTTTCCTTTCTTGTCAAGTCGTGATCGATGAAAACTTCCTTATCCTTTATCCTATTTTTATTTCGCATTACCCCCAACTTTTCTTCCCAGCTCTCTAACTCCACAACCGCCACTTCTTTCTCCTTTCTCCCCTCCAACTTAACTTTCCCTACCCTGCCTTTATTCCACCCTATGCTCTGTAGCAGCGCTTCCACGCCCTCCCTTTCTTCCCCGCTCTTCATCTTCAACCCTCTTATCACAATATTATTTCTCCTGTCTGCCTTCTCCTTTCTCTCCATTCTCAACTCCATTGCCCTTATCCTTTCCCTATCCGCCCTCTCCTCCTTTTCATTCCTACGCTCTCCCACTTTCTCTTCTATCATATTCCCTACCCTCTCCCAAATACCTTTAATCTCGCCCCCCATACCCCCGTCTCCTATTTCCATTTCCGTCCTGCCCTCCACCTTCTCAAGCCTTTTTTCCGTCCTTTCTTTCCACGCCCTAATCTCCTCTTCCATCTGTTTTATTTTAACGTCTTTTTCTTTTCTTTCCCTCTCTAACCCATCTACTCTCTCTCTCATCTCTTTCACCTCCTTTTCCCATTTCTCATCTCTGATTCGCAAGTCCTCCCTCATGCCTTCCATCTGCTCCTTGGTCCCCCTTACGTCCTCCCTCAGCCCCCTGATCTCGCCTAACAACATCCCGAGAGCCTCCTTTCCCAACATCCCCTCCATTTTTTTGGGGGGTGACCTAGGTGTTATCCCG
>CAKNYM010046092.1:0-10230 GCA_932195095.1 Andricus curvator
TGGGGCGAGACGAGACACGCTAAATATTAATTATTTTTTGTTAATAGAAGTTTATTTTTTTGTGATTTTGTAGGTATCATTTAGTCTTATTACTCAGGGGAACGGGTTTGTAAATATTTGAAAGTATAGATGCAATTAATGATTAGTTTAATACAATTCTTTTATGTATTTTTAAACAAAATGGGAATTGTAACCTCCTAACATTTTTAACCTCTAACAGTGTAATCACAGTCCTAAAGATTTAAACTTTTTTTTTAAGTTTGAACACAAGAATTTTAATTAAATTTTTGAACACAAAATAATAATGCTGAACAAGCAATTAAAAAAACATCTAAAATTTATTAAAGAAATTAACCTTAACATCGTATAATAACAAAGACTTATGATATAATAGATAGACCTCATTTCATCAATTATATATACACATACTTCTATCGCTCACCTTTTTCGCAAGAAATTTCCACCGAAACATCTTTTTGCAAACATTTTTCAACTTTACGAGCTAAAGTTGCTCTTGGAACTTCGTGAGCAATTGCAGCTGCTCTAACACTCAAATTCTTTTGCATCACAGATTTTACAGCCGCAACCATAGACTCTTCTGACCATGACTGTCTGTTAGTTTTTCTTCTATAGGTTCTCACCAATGCAACAATTTTATATTTTTCAACTCTGCACTTGAAAGAAACTTTTCGGCCGACTCCATAAAAAGGTTAAAAGCGCTCAGTGACAAGCAGGACATGCGTGTCTCATCTCGCCCCATAAACCTAGCTCATTCCGCCCCAAATCACAATTTTTGATCAAATCTCAAATATTACAGGTTTTTATTAAATAAATGTGTATAAATACATGACATCATTAAAGTTCGATAAATGAACTTTACGAAAAACGTTAGATTGAAAATATTATCTGTTATTTTCACAATTTTCTTTCTGTTCTAAAATACGACAGAATAACAGGATTCAGGTGTTGAAATTTTAATCGTTTTTATTTCTAATTTATTTTATTTATTCAGTCTATTCTTTTATTTCGAGATATTCAATATCATTATTTTTGTTATACCTGAAAAGAACAGTAAAGAAAACCACATATTTTGAGAGAAAATTCAGTGTCTCATTTGACCCCGTATGCTCATCTCGCCCCGGTCTCCCCTAATTTGTTTCAACAATTATGTTTGTTAACACTAATTATTACCTCACTCTGATTCAAAATAGGACAATAAGTGGAATTTTTTTCAACGCGACTTTCTATCTCTATTTTAAGAGAAAATTGCTAAAAACAGTAATAAATTGTTTAAACAATTCATGTGAACATCTAATTAGTAGTATAAAGTAGTATTTTATGTATAAGAAACAATTTGCATTTTTAAAAAACGTAAAAAAATCATAATTAGCGCCAAAAACTCGAAAACCCCATTTTTTGCTTATGGGGTTTTTTTGGGACCCTATAAAACAGCTACTTATGAGGGTGATATTCAAAAAGTAATATATTATTCACATTTCATGGGGCTTGAGCCACCTCTAAATATAATTTTTTCAATAAAAAAATGGATTTATTTTTGTGTGGATTCCAAAAATTTTCCGGGCGATATGCATAAAAATTCGAAAAAAATGTTTCCAATGCATTTTTGGACCACCCTACTGTTGCACTCAAGCTCTAGCCTCAAAATTCAGATGCCACATTTTACTCAATAAATACGATAAATACTAGACCAAATTAATTTTAAATCGGGCAGGATATAGATGCTAAAGTTACAGAATCGTTTCGGGAGAAAGTATGTTGTTTTTCAAGTGATTTTAGACGACCCGTATTTTACCCTGGCGGACCGAACGAACGGAGCGGATACGCTACAGCGTATCCTCACAGTATCCACATCGTATCCTCTCCGTATCATGCAAGAAAAACTCATTAAAAAAGGAAGATGAACATTTCACTTGTTGAAATTCGGATTCTGCGTGAAATCTTGCGTTAAAAGGTCACGGAGTAATGGCAATAGTTTTTCTTGCAACATTAAAAACTTTAAAAAAATATAATACTTATAGATAACGTGGGCTGAAGGCGACTTCAAACGCATCGTCGACGGATAACGCCTATTAACTGTTACTGAACGACGATGCGTTTGAAGTCGCCTTCAGCGCACGTCATCGATAAGTATTATATTTTTTTAAAGTTTTTAATGTTGCAAGAAAAACTATTGCGATTACTCTGTGACCTTTTAACTCAAAATTTCACGTAGAATCCGAATTTCAACAAGTGAAATGTTAATCTTTCTTTTTTAATGAGTTTTTCTTGCATGATACGGAGAGGATACGATGTGGATACTATAAGGATACGCTGTAGCGTATCCGTTCCGTTCGTTCGGTCCGCCAGGGTACCGATTAGACAAAAAATTTTGTTGACAAAACCCTTCTAGAAATAATTAATTGAAAAAAATTCAGAACGATAGAAAGAAATTTGAATTAGTATTGAAAAGTTTCAATCGTGCCCAATCGTGCCCAATCGGGCCAATCGGTAGTAGGATTTTGAGGTTATGAAGTGGCAATTTGATGGGACTGCTTTCGTCACGCGCGAATTATTTGAAAGCGTTTATTTCCTTTTTTTTTGAGGCAACACATTTTAAGCAATATGTTCATTAAAAAAATGGTATAAATGTTTTGTAATAATTTCCGCGAGCTGAGAGTGCTGTCATCAACAAATTTGCCAATGAGGTGAAGTTTTTTCATCAAATTATTCATTTCATTGTCTATAATTTTGTATAAAAAACATGTAATTTATTAAATAAATTATTTAAAATATTTTTGGTACAGAACAATTACAATTAACTGAGAGTAAAGCTATTCAGATTCTTCCTCATCTTTTAATATCCTAGGGATATTAGCATTTTCACTTGATAATTCGTCACCTTCTGCCCTCCCCCCTTTGTTGAAAATCAATTTATCTTTTTTTTTGCAACTTCAACTATTTGTTTGAATTCGATATTTTGCATTTAAAAATTAAACTATTTCTTTGAAAATTTATTTACTTTGTGGAAAATTGGTATTTTTTTGTAAAAAATTAATCTTTATAGTTGAAAACTCATCTTTTTGGTATAAAATTCAACTATTCAAGTTAAAGATTCATGATTTTAGTTGAACATTCATCAGTTTGGTTGAAAATTAATTTCTTCAACTGAAAATTTAACTGTTCCATTTTTAGTTAAAAATTGAGCTTTTCTAGTTCAAAATTCAACAATTTGGTATTTTGCTGAAAAATCGATATTTTTTTGGTAGAAAATTATCTTTTTCTTTGAAAATTAATTTTCTTGTTTAAAAATTCTTCTCGGTTAAAAATCAAAGTATTCCAATCAAATATTCATCATTTTAGTTGAAAATTGATCTTTTAGTTAGGAAATAAAATCATTTGGTTGAAAGTAAAACTCTTTTGCTAAAAACTAATTTTTTCTTGGTTGAAAATTAAACTTCTTCGTCAAAAATTCAATTATTCTAGTTAAAGATTCATCATTTCAGTAAAAAATCTATCTTTCTGGTTCAAAATTCAACTATTTCAATTGAATATTCGTTGTTTGAGTTTAAAACTATTATGTTTGGTTTAAAATTAATTTTTTGCTTCACTAAAAATTTCACTATTCCCTTTTCGGTTGAAAATTATTATTTTTTTATTTCAAAATCCAACTATTTGATTGGAAATTTGTCTTCTCTAATCAAAAATGCAACTATTTCGTTAAAAATTCATGTATTTTGTTGGAAAATTGTAATTTTTGTAGAAAATAATTCTTTTTACTTGAAAATTATTCTTGTGGTTTAAAAATTCATCTTTTTGGCTGAAAATTCAAGTGTTCCAGTTAAATATTCATTATTTTAGTTCAACATTTTTTAAATTTAACTACAAGCAATGTTTTGCTCTGTTGTGTTAAAGGATGTTCAGAACGAACGTCATGAATTGAAATAAATATTTTTGCGTTTTGCGGCAAATATGAATATGTTACTTTTAGTTCACCGTGAAAATCGAAAAACTTGACCGGGAAAAACCGGGAATTTGAAATCGTCCGCCGAATCGCGACCCTGAAAATATATGTGCTTGGGGAAGGAAAACCAGTTGTTGCGATAATTCCTGCATGTATTTAATATAATTTTGAACTATTTCACCTGTAAATATCACAATTTTTAATGTTTAAATTTAAAAATAGTCTAATCTATAATAGTTTTTGAATAGTTAAATCTCCAAGTCCATTTCTGTCAATTATTGTTAATTTTTTTTTTTACTTTTTAATTACATAAAGCCTTCTGAACAATCTAATACTATACAATTACTTTAAAACCTTTAAAATTCAAAGATTTTAATAATAGGCATTGCAAACCAAATTATTTGAAATATTCAAAATTGAATATTTTAAATATTTAAAACTAAAAATTTTCGAGAATTTCAAATCAAACTTATTCATAAATTCAAAATTGTTATACTGCAAGATATTTACAACAATTGGATAAGTTTTTCTACTAAAAATTAAAAGAATTTAATGAGTTACAATATGAATTTAAAAAGAAGTAAATACACGTTTTACAATAATATACCCGCTAAATCAAACTCCTACTGACTACTTGATAATCACACTATATGACTGTCACATCTATAAATGCCTCGAATTTCACGGACCGTTAACCCACATACTTTCGACTCTTCATTCGGTATACCGCCTGGACAAACATTCTATTTTTTGTACTTGAAATTTTTGTTAAATTACAAAAAATTTAATTTCCAACCTATAAACACGTGCGCGTCATGTGTATTACAAACGAAAACTGCAGAGGGCGCACTGCAAGCAAGTGCATTTACTCAATTCAATCCGATTGGGAACAATTGACACAATTAGCAACAATTTAAACTGATTCAACTTTTGATCACTCTTAATCGTTATAACTCGTGTCCAATCGATTATTTCTAGAAGGGAACCCAGCGGAGAAAAAATGAAGGACGACATTCTTACGACGTCGCAAAGACGTCCTATGTCCATGTCGTAAAGATAACTTTAAGACATTTTAATGTCGCAAAGATGTCTTTACATCATCTTTACGACACGTGCATACGTCATATTTACGACACGGACATACGACATCTTTGCGAAGTTGTAAAGATGTCATAAAAATGTCGTAAAGACCTCCTTCAATTGTTTGTCCACTGGGAAGTTATGAGTATTAGAACTTTTGACAATAGTGACGCAATTCATAACAAATTTGTTGACATTTTATTTAAAAATCTTGCACTATCTAAAGTTCTAAACCAATATTGATTTTTATTTTTACATTCTCATCATAATGAGAAGGTATTGATTTTATGTGAAAAATGACTTTCGCGGATTCCATCAAATGTCGACGTTTTGAGGCCCCCTGAGTCAGAAAAAATAGTTTTTATGTCGGTGTCTGTCTGTCTGTCGTCGTCTGTATATCGGATAACTTTTGAAAGACTAATCGGATTCGATTGTGTTTTGGCACACAGTTTCAGGGGGCAAGAAGAAAGATCGAGTTCGTTAACCAGCTATTTTTGATGAAAATTCAAAAAGTTAGAGCATTTTCAAAATTTTTTAGACCATTTTTTTCTAAATTTGAAAATTATATGTACGGCCACTTATAGTACTCGAAAATTCAAATAATTTATCCCTACGACTTTTTTTGATAAAAAGAAAATTGTCAGAGTTACAGCATTTTCAAAATCCCCCCAAAAAAACGAAAAGTAACATTTTCGGCCAAACAACGCACGATACGAAAAAAATTCAAGTTAGGAAAAGTGTTTATTTTCGCACGTCCTACAAGATTATCATAACAACTTTTCCAATTTTCTTGAAAAAAAATCGAAAATTCAAATTTTGATCACACAAAAAATAATGAATTATTACATTCTCATTATAATGAGAAGGTATTGATTTTATGTGAAAAATGACTTTCGCGGATTCCATCAAATGTCGACGTTTTGAGGCCCCCTGAGTCAGAAAAAATAGTTTTTACATCGGTGTATGTCTGTCTGTCGTCGTCGTTGTCGTCGTCGTTGTCGTCGTCGTCTGTATATCGGATAACTTTTGAAAGACTAATCGGATTGGATTGTGCTTTGGCACAGAGTTTCAGGGGGCAAAAAGAAAGATCGAGTTCGTTAACCAGCCATTTTGGCCAACAGTTCTGATATTATCCATCGAAAATGCTTTTTAAAAAATCAAAAATTCCATTTCCCAGCAAAACTATACATTTTTTGTAAGATGGAATAATGATTGAAAAAAATTATTCATCTCGAGAAGATCTACCAATTTACTAGAAAAAGATTTTTGATAACAAGTATGGTTTTTGTTTTATTCGTAAAAAAATGTGATGAAAATAAGTAATTCTGTTTTCGGGCAAAACCATGCAAGACACGAAGAAATGCTAACTAACGAAATTGTTCATCTGAAAAAAATATAGGAATTTGCTCCAGACTATATTTTCAAAAGATGGTTATTGTTTTAATTATAAAAAATGTTTAAATCCATTTTCCATTTGAACTATCCAACAACAAAAATAGGTGAAAAGGAAATCTCTTTATTTATCTAAAAAAAATTTGTGTATATACACTCTGTACAATAAATACAAAAAAATTATTGTGAAATAAAGAACAAATAATAAAATACATTTGCTTTATTTTGTTCTGTCCAATGTAGCAGTTGCGAACAGAGGAACAATAATCACAAAAAATATCGTTTTGCAAATATTCTAAAAAAACACGAAGGGAAACTTACAGTTTTCAATTCGTAAGATTTGAAAGGCTGCGTACTCCAGTTTTGTTTTTAAATCGGTCTTAAGCTGATGTCATAATTTGTTCGTCTAAATTATATCTACAAATTTGCTTTGATCCATTTTCTTATAGGATGTGTAGATCTTGATCTAATCGTGAAAAATAACATTACAAATGAACAAGTTAAATTTTTGTAAAAACGACTAGAGATTAATGGCAAATAAGGAACGAATATTAAATTAATCATGAAGAATAAAATTTCTACTTTATTTTGCTATATCTGAATGATGACGGCGATACCACGCTGAAAACACCAGTTCTCGTAAGATCACTCAAGTTAAGCATTGTTGGGCGCGGTTAGTACTTGGATGGGTGACCGTTCAGGAATACTGCGTGCTGTTGGCCCGTCGTGGGTGTGGTGGGCCCACATTGGTAGTAAATATCCACCTAGAAACACTACCCGAATCGGGTAGTGAGGCAATGAACTTTCGAGTTCGAACTGCTAATCAATGTATGTATGTATGTATATCTGAATGATCAGTTCGGAACCGACATACATATATTAATATAGTATACATTTTATATATTGAAGTTGAACATAATATAGAAAAATTTGCATATTGGTCAAATGTTATTCGAGTGCGAAGCACGAGATACGTGATGAGAATGTGTTCGTTAAAGCCGAAGGAGCTTTAACAAAAGAGAATTCACAATCACCAAATTACTACTGTCGATGATTTCACATTTAATTGTCAAAGATTTTGCGTAAATGTAGGGAAGTACAAAGACCGAGCGCGTAGCGCGAGGTAAATGCATTATCGAGCGCGAAGCGCGAGAACCAACACTCGCGCGCCCTAGACGCGCTCAAACCTGCGAGCCGCGCGCGCAGCGCGCGATGAGAATGTGCCCGCGCAGCGGGCAGATTTTTTTCTTCTTGATTCTGATACATCTTTTCGTTCACTTTCACCTCTTTATTTTTATTTTTTCTAAGGTGGTACTTATGTAGTGCATTTTCTGTACTTATGTTGTCTGTCCCGCGTGTTAAAGAAGGAAAAATTGGATTTATTTTTATGAAAAACTATCTGTGCCCTGTGGTGGCGACTTCGCCGCCGCGGAACTGTCGCTGTAATTAATATTATAGATCGAGAACAATCGGAAATGCCATAAAAGTTGTATGAAATTATAAAAAAAACATGCAAAACACATGATGATAACTAACTTTACTTATGAATGAACTTCGCGTTTAAAAGTCAAATTTTTCATTGCATTCGATCTTACTTACATTTTTTCTTTTGATATTAAGTTTGAACATGAAATACTGGAATTGAATCAACATAAAATTTTAAGTATTTATAGTAGAATTTGGGTTTTAAAAATGCGAAGTCGACAGTGAGATTTGAATTAAATACAAAAAAAACGTATTTTCCACAAAATAGTTAAATTCTCAACTAATGATCTGAATTCTCAACGAAAAATGTAATAGTTGATACTTCAACCAAAGCCGACTTTTATTTTAAATCCAAAACAGGTGGAATCAACCAAAAAAGACGAATTTGCAACAAAGCAGTTGATTTTTCAACCAAATAGGATACTTTTTCAGAAAAATTGTTTCATATTCAGTAAAGTAGATTAATTTTTTACCAAATAGTGGAATTTTCGAACAAAAACATGAATTTTGAAAGTTTAGAACATGAAAGTTGAAGTGCCCAGATAACAGTGTGCGCGCACAATGATGGCGTATTGACTCGCACGCGTGCGGATTGTCCCGCACGCCGCGCCATCACCCGAGCAGGCATATGCGTCCTCAATTGCGACGCATATCGCTCGCACGTGTGAAGGTTTCACGCATCACGGTGATATGCGTGCTTCAAAGTTCATGCAGGATTTAAAAATATATTAGTGTAAATATTATTATTACTAAATGATAATAGGTATAATTGCACATACCATTTTTTTCATATCCAGTGTTTCATACACGTTGGGATGTAGTCAATTCAAATTTGTGTATTCTATTGTTTAAGATTTGTAATAATGAATTAGTTTCACATAGTCACTTACTTTAGCGTATACAATATAACTTTAGTCATTTTTTATATCATATAATACAGAAGAAAAAGATCCTTTTAAATCTCAGAGGTCCTTAAAAATATAATTTTTTTATATATAATTAGAATTTTTTATTTCAATAATAAAATACCACTTTTCCACCCAGTACCGATTTCCAAAACGGCAAGATGTGGAAAAGTTACCTTTTATTATTTGAAGGAAAAAGGTCCAATTACATATAATAAATTATATCTTCAGAGTCCTCTGTGGTTTATAAAGATTTATTTTTTATTTTTATGTATTATATTGTATAAAAGCTTCCTCAAGTTATTATATATTTACAACAAGTGAATAATCGAGACTATTTTTTATTAAAAATCGTACAAAAATATAATACAATAATTTAAATAGACAAAATTCGTTAAAATCGATTAAAATGTGGAATTCAGAATAAGCATTTTTAACTAAAATGTTGCATCTCCAGCCAAAAAATAAATTTTTAACAAAGTAGTTCAAGTTTCAACCAAGTAGTTGAATTTTCAAGCAAGAATCTTAACTTTTTACCAAAAAACACAAAATTTCAACAAAATGGATGAATTTTCAACTAAGAAAGACAAATTTTCGACAAAAATGAAATAGTTAAATTTTCAGTTAAAAAAAAGGTAATGTTTTACCAAAAAGCAAATTTTCAAGATAATAGTGCAATTTTCAACGAAAACATTTTGAAACAAAATCAAGAATCTTCAACCAGAAAACTGAATTAAAAAAAAAGTTTTACTTTCAACCAATTAGTTGAATTGTCAATCAGGAAGATTAAGTTTCTACCAAAAAATTTTTAATAAAATACATGATTTTTCAAACAAATAGTTTAATTTTCAAAAAAGAAAAAAAAATTCAACCAAATAGACGAAATGGACTGGGAGATGGAAGGGAGTAAAGTAAGAAGAAGTAAAGGAGTTTAAATATTTGGGATATACCTTGCAAATGAATGGAGTTCATAGAGTTCATATAAGATAAATATATAATAAAAAGTGGAAAAGTTAAATTTTCAGTTTTAAAATTTAATCTTCAAGAAAAAAAAAAAACGAATTTTCAACGAAATAGTTAAATTCGTTTCTTTTTTGGTTGGAAATTAACGTTTGAAAATTTTAATATTCCATTTTTGGTTGTAAATCTATCTTTTTTTTGGTTGAAAATTTGAAAAAAAAAATTCATATCTTTGATTGAAAAGTCAACTATTTCGTTGAAAAATTGCTGCTTCTTGGTTGAAAATTTATTTTTGAACTTAAAATTTAACCGGAATTTGCCCGCGGTAACAGCTAGCCGCTGCCCCCCTCCCCCCAATACTCTTACGACCTATCCGGGAGCCCAAACAATATGTATGCAAATTTGGTGCCGATTGGTCAACAACTGTGGATTTGCATAAGCATCATA
>CAKNYM010046093.1:4425-31315 GCA_932195095.1 Andricus curvator
GTTTCAATGAAAATAATAATGGGATGTTTCGATGTTGGAAACAGTTTAATTAATCATTATTCGAATAATTTTGTTCAAAATTTTGAACTGAGTAAAGATTGAATTTAAATTGTTTTTCAATTAGGTGAAATAAATTGACTATTCACTTTGAGGTTATGTCCTTTAATGTGGGCTATTATTTTTAAAATAAAAGTTGGATTTTTCTTTAAAATACGTCTATTAGAATTACATAATCTTTTTAAATGTCTGTGATGTTGTTAAACAAGTATCAAAATTGAATTTTTTAAATTATGCATGGACGTGAAGGAAGCTAGAGTAGTATGCCAGGACAGAAAAGTGTCGCGACAAATAGTTTGTAAACAGAGTGACAATAGAGTGAATGACGCCTGAAACAAAGATCTTGGATACTAAATGGGCCCAGGTGGGGAACCACACATGACAATTTTGTGAGGCTCTTCACCTGGGGTGATCGCTAGAGAGATTGATCAGCAACCTGGGTCGGAACAGTGTTGCGGAATCAACGTGTCATTTAAATAAATGACACGAGAATTCCAGATCAATATAAAATATCTATACCTAACACTTATATACCTATCTACCTTATACCTATATACATACCCACCTACGCACTACTATTTTCCAACCGAGCAAGGCACGCCTACCCCGAAAGGGAAATGGCTTAATGGTATAATAATAGTAATAATGATAATAATATGTACAGAAGTACTTGTATGGAGTCGTTAATGCTGCGGCATTTCTATACCGTGCCGCAGATAGGGCCGCAGAGGAGCTTGGCCTCCCATTTGATTCCAGAGACACTACACATGGCCTAGCATCAGTAACACCTTTGGTGCTCAAAAGTCGTGTACAGGAAGCAGAACATACGCTTCTACTAAGAGAACATGCTGACAAGCCCCTTCATGGTAAATTCTACGGCATTATACGTAGAGAAGAGCTCTCGATGGGTCTGTCCAACATGTTTCTCAAGTCTGCTGGATTAAAATCGCAGACTGAGGGATTTCGTTTTGCCTGTCAAGACGGCATAGATACCTTAGTTTACCGCGAGCGCATAATGAATGTACCTGTAGGCGATACCAACTGCCGAGCGTGCAAGCAAGAGCCAGAAACACTTGGACATGTTCTCAGTGGATGCTCAAAATATGCACGATACGGGTACGTAGAGAGACACAATGCGGCTCTAAAAGTGTTATATTACCATCTTAGGCACTTCTATGGTGTTGATCTGTTGCCCGTCTTGCCATAAGCCCAGGGGGATTTCGAGTCCGTTGTGGAGAATGATCAGTGTAAGATCTACTGGAATTTCTCATTCTCCACCACTCAACGTATCAGTGCTACGAAGCCTGATATTGTCCTCCAAGATCTGAAGAACAAGATCATTTACGTGATTGAATTCTCGGCACCAGCCGATGGTAATATCACGGCAAAGGAGGAAGAGAGCTGAGCAGGCTCTACCAAGGCTTCAAAGTCCATCTTGTAGTTCTCATAATCGGCTGTCTTAAAGGTATGAAAGCTTCATTTATTAGCCAACTCAACAAGATTCCGGCTTGCCAGCGTCAGGCTCATTCCATCGCGATCCGGATGCAAAAGGCTGTTCTTCTGGGATCACTTCATCTGGTCCTTCAACACTGTTCCTCATAACATTCTACAAAGATTGGTAGCTCTAAAAAAGTATCCAGAGGTGAAACTTCATCTCCAACTGTCCCGTCTGCCGCGTAAGATCATCCGCGGCTAGAAACCTGAATTCAAGGAACAGTGTTGCTCGATGTTATCTCGCGTAAATTTCCCGCTCTTGCTTACCTTCTACACTGAAAAATTTACGAGCTACCAGCTGTACGAAAGACGGGTGCGCAGCCGTGCCACGCATAAAGGAGATCCTTGCTACTCTTTTCGGATCGCTGCTGTCCCAAAAGCATAGGCGAGAGCGGGTACCGTTCTTCAAGATCGCCGCTTTCTCGGCGCGCGCAGTCTCGTAAAGGCCACCGCAGTACGAATGTTTAGAGTAGCAGCGTTATTGCGTTTGGGGTGGGAGCTATCTGAAATAGAGGGCAAAGCGCTGTACAAACTAGTGGAAACACTGCTACTCCAAAAACAAAATTCAAAAAGTCATTATGATAATCTTGTAGGGCGTGCAAAAAGAAACACTTTTCTTGTCTTGAGTTTTTTCGTATCGTGCGTTGTTTGGCTGAAAATGTGAATTTTCGTTTTTTCTTTTGGATTTTGAAAATGCTGTAACTCGGAAAATTTTCATTTTATCGCAAAATGTCATAAGAATAAAATATTTGAATTTTCAATTACTATTAGCAGCCGTACATATAATTTCCAAATTTTGAAAAAAACGGTCCAAAAAATTTTCAAAATGCCCTCACTTTTTGAATTTTCATCCAAAATGGCTGGCTAACGAACTTGACCTTTAGTTTAGGAGACTAAAAGAGTATACCAAAGGCCAGTCAAATCGGTCAATTCTTTCGAAAGTTATCGTGTTCACAGACAGACATACAGACAGACAGACAGACACATTCGTAAAAACCTGTTTTTTGGGTTCAGTATCGATTTTTATAATGCTTGTTAGAATGCCCAAATGATTTGTTTGGGACATACAGTTTTCATAATGATATTCCTGGTGGAAGTTTTAAATGGGAATTCATTCCTAACCAATCCGAAGTCATCCGAATTATTCTGGTATCTGTATCCGAACCAAACAGAGTTAATCCGATTAATCCGAAAAAAAATTAATTCCATTTAGATAATATTAGAATATTTATTATTTTTCAGATTTTTTTAAATCGGGACTGAGAAATTCTAACAAGTAAAATTCCCAAAACGGTATAATTCCCGAATTCGTACATTCCCGAATAATGAATTTTCCGAAATTATAAAATTGCCAAAATATAACAATACCAAATTGGGAAATTCCCGAATATAATGAATTCAAAAATGGTTTTTTCTTTGAATAAATATTATTAATTCATTAAAAATGGAGCAATCAAATATTTTTATCAAGGAAAGAAATTTTTTCGAACTTTAGAATTGAAAAAAAAATATTGTTTCAAATAAAAATAACAATTCAAACAATAATGTTAAATTACGTTAACGTCACGCCTGCTTACCATGAGCAAACACCTGCCGACTTATTGCAGGTGGCCCTGCGTGACATACCCGAATACAAACCCGCGCTACACTTTTAGGACCGCAGAGATCCGAAAATCGAGACGGAGGTTCGCTCAAAGGATAGAGTATAGTGCAACGCACGTTTCATATCACGGCTATACGCCACAGGCTGCCTGCTTACTCAAATGTTTTCAGCATAGAGCAGCAGACGTCCTAAAGCCTGGTACGGCGTCTCTCTTTAACTTTTGCGAGAGAAACTGGCCTAAAAGAGTAGGGATGATCTCCTTATCTACAAGGCGTGCTGACGTGTGCACGTTTAGCACACTCATGCTACGCTGTGGTAACACAGGGCTCCTGTACCTTTTTCAGTGTAGGACAGAAGGAGCAGAAGCGGATGACGTACACGTTCCAGTTGCGTCGGGATTAGTTGCTTTAAGGAACCATGATCGTAGCTTCCGGAGCCTACAACTTCTCACATAATAATATGTACAGTTATTTTTATTTTGTTTGAATTATTTTAAAAGGTTATTAATAAATTAAATGTATAGAAATGCAATTTAAAATTTAAAGAAGAATATAATGTAAAAATTATTTGGATGTTTCAATGAAAATAACACTGCCCTACATGAGTTTTGCGAATAAGATGGCACCTAGTGTTTCCGAATGGATTTTTCGTGCTGAACACGAATCTCGGTTCAAAAACTTCCTATCACACCACGTTCTTGAGTGTTCTTCAGAAAATAGGGGTTAAAACTCCTAAAAACGGCGTTTTTAGCCATTTTTGAAAAATTGTAGAGCTGAACCATGACGTGCTACAAAATTCGCTAATATCAGAAATTAAAGGCTGAAACAAGCCCTTTCAAATGAGCCGCATGCGCCCTTGGAGCGGGGGGTGTGTTTTTGTCTAGGGGTGGAGGAAGAAAATGAAAACAGAAAGGATTTTAACATACTTACACCGACGCCCAGGCATAATAAAATGTGCAGAGCTTTTAAAGGTTTTAAGGCTCGCTCAAGGCCGGCGGAGACTGTGTGGAGTTAAGGAGTACTCCACACCTGGGAAAATCTCAGGTGCGGAGTTCCATACCTGGGAATTTAGAAGGCTTTTCTATATTTTCCAGTTTTTTCTACCAGTCTCATATTCATTTCAGAAAGTCACATCATCAGTCAGCTGTCCATCAGTTTATAGGCATGTGCGAGCTTTGAGTTTGTGCGTAAGGATAATTGTGTTGTATATGAACATACAATAATAATATACAATAACATACACTGTAAAATATTTCAGAAATTTTCCCACTAATTTTGTAGGTAAAATTTACAACTTTGGGTAGGAAAAATTATTTTCCTAAAAAAGTTGGAAATGGTCCCAATACTTTGAAAAAATTTCCTTTTTGAAAGGAATTATTTCGATCGGTTTGGGGAATTTTACGTACTTGTTTGGGAATGAGAAATTCCTGCAATATTATTTGGGAAATTTTCCCAATTATAGGAAATATCTCGGAAAATATCTTATTTTCTTTTGAAAAATTTGCTCATAGGTTCGAGAATAAGAAAATTCCATACTATTTAGAAAATTGTTCAATTTCAGGAGTAATTTTACAAAATATTTGTTAGACAACATTTCTATTACTGCGTAGGAAAATTTTATCTCCATATATAAATTAGCACTTTTTCTCCAATTCGAATTTTTTTTTTCAGGTAATATTCCGTGTTTACTTGTATTGTAATACATTTTTTACAGACAAAATGTAATTAGTAAATTGCATATACGTCAGTTCCACAAGAGCGTCGTCACGATTCCTCCTAAAGAAAGAAATATTTATGAAAATCAGCATCAGTGGTTCAAAATAGAGTATTTGAACTGTGATGCGTTTACCTAATATGGTGTCCAATCCCCATGATTGTCGATTATAGCTTGGCAGCGTCGGGGCATGCTTTCCACCAAACTTTCGGCCATAGTGCAGGGTAAGGATCTCCAAATGTCACGCAGGTGTCGAGTAAGCTGTTTGATGTTGAAGACACGCTTTCCCCGAAGTTTCTGCTTCATTGTAGACCACACATTTTCTATGGGATTTGCGTCTGGGGATTGTGAGGGCCAGTTCAAGACAGTGATCCCATTTTCCTCTTTCCACTGACTACACAGGCGGCTGCGGTGTTTTGGGTCGTTGTCTTCCTGAAGTATCCAATCTGTATTTCCTTGCCCAAACCACTTCTCTGCAGACTTTATCAAAGCCGTCTGGTAGATTTTAAGCATCCTTTCGGCGTTCAGGTTGCCAGTGAATACGTGCATTACGCCAAAACCCAGTATGCAGAAGCAACCCCACACATGGACCTTGACCGGATGCTTAACGCTGCGTTGGACGAACGGTACACCGCGTACAGACCACGCACGTGGTGTAGGAACCCATGCCCAGAACGATGACTCATCTGTGAACACTACGTTCGACCAGTCGCGTTGGATATTTTCGTTTGCCCATGCCAGTCGCTTTTGAATGTGCTCTGGTTTCAAGAACGGTTTCAGCACCGTGCTCCTCCATCCATAGCCGGCAGATCTTAAACGGCGTTGTATCGTCTGTAGGCTTATATTTACTCCCTTTTTTGACAGAACTTTTTGGCTTTGCCGCAAATTATACGTGGGGTGCTTCTCAAAAAGCTGGATAATCATTTTATCCTCCTTTTTCGTGGTCACACGCGTCTTGCCCCTGTCTGGCAAATCGTCAACGTTTCCTACCTCTTTATAGCGTTTCACCCACTTCCTTACAAAGTCCTTTGACTTTTTCATATAACGCGCAGCCGCTGTGTAATTCATTTTGGGTCCTTTCGGATGGGTGCACAGAAACACGGCTTCGAAACGACTCGCGTAGGCTACACTCATTACACAATACGTCTTCCCCTTGTCTCAAAACATATGATACTGGACCGAAACTGGCAGCGCGTCTTAGACTAACCTTTCCTGAGTACCATACCATAGATAATTTTTTTTTCGGACGTACAACCTTCTGGTGGCGCTGACGACGCTCTTGTGGAACTGACCAATATATTTGAAAATTTTTTTCTTCAATTCGTAAAAATATAACGTTATGCAATATTTCTGAGGAAGGCAGACATATATTATGCACAGTTTTATTCTTTGCGTCAAAAAATTATTACAATAATTATTTAAACATATTCTCTAAAAAACCTTACATGTATAAAACAATAGTTGTGTCAAATTAATTTAAAGTAAAATTGTTTTTGACAATTACACGCTCCGAAAGAGCAAATTACAGATTCTTTATAATAATAAAGCTTTTATTATTATACTAATTGAAAGTTAAATTTTTTTTTGGCAATTCCCTAATAGCACGGAACGTTCCGGGAACGTTCCGCGGGCAACTTTGGAACGTTCCCGGAACGTGTAAAATGTCCGCCCCTTGGGAACGTTCCACTGGAACGTTCCAGGAACGTTCCACTGGGACCTGAGGGGAACTTTCCATTATTGTTATTTTTAACAACAATTATCTCGTAAACCGTAAGAGATAGGTAAAAATGGATGTCATTTTTGAGTTTTGAGTACCGCACATACTACACTATAATATGATATCCGTATCATAAACTGACATCAATTTTGACCTATCACTTACGGTTTACGAGATATTTATTGATAATAATAACAATAACGTTAATTTATGTTTGGAACGTTCCAGTGGAACGTTCCCAAGCGGCGGACATTTTACACGTCCCAGGAACGTTCCGTGCTATTAGGGTTATGCGGTCCTAAAAAGCATCTCACAGTTTCTTTATAATAAACAACATTTATTTATTACATTAATTGAAAACAAATATTATTTCACATATTTGGTGCATTCAACAAAATTTTTGTTTGTGTCAAATCTTTTGCGTCAATGAATTGATCTAATCATTATTTAAAACTATACTTTTAGAGCATCCTACACTCAAGAGTTGTTGCAAAACAATAGAGTCAACATTATTTACAATTTTATTGCAAAAAATCTGCCCATATTTTTGCATAGGACTATTCAAATCAAAGGTCAAACCATCGACAACTGAAATTTAGTGATTGTGAATTCTCTTTTGTTAAAGCTCCTTCGGCTTTAACGAAAACATTCTCATGACGTGTCTCGTGAGAAAAAAAGGTTGAAAGCAAATTTTCAGATCTGATTTTAAAACAATTTTGTTATTAAACACCTTATCGTACCTGGCGTCTTTTTTCCAAAAATTAAATTTTTTTATTTGTAATGTCATTTTTCACGATTAAAGCAAAAACTAGGCGTCTTATCAAAAAATGATTGATAACAAATTTGTTGCTCTTTTTTGGGTGAACAACTTTTGTCCATTTATTATTTTCGTAGCTTGTGGCGTTTGTCTAAAAATTTTATTTTTTTATTTTTAATGTTTTTCACGAACAAAACAAAAACTACGCGTCAAATCAAAAAGTGATTCATGACGAATCTGTAGATCTTTTTTGCGTGCACAATTTTTGTCTTTTTATCTTTTTTCGTATTTTGTATAGTTTGAACGCAAAATGAAATTTTAGATTTTTCATTATTTCTTGTGCAATCAAAATGTCAATTTTCGATTTTTCAAGAAAATTCAAAAAGTTGTTATGATAATCTTGTAGGGCTTTCAAGAAGCAACGTTTTTCTTTCTTTGACTTTTTTCATATCGTTCGTTGTTTGGCTTAAAATTTTCGTTTTTTTTTAAATTTTTAAAATGCTATAATTCTGACAATTTTCTTATTATCAAAAAAAGTGGTGAGAATAAATTGTTCGAATTTCCGAGCACTATAAATGGCCGTACATAGAACTTTCAAATCCTGAAAACAAGGTTCTTAAACATTTTTAAAAATGCTCTCACTTTTTGAATTTTGATTCAAAATAGCTGGCTAACGAACTAGTCCTTTTATTTTAGGCCTTAAAAAAGTGTGATAAAGCTCAATCCAATCTGGTCATTTTTTCGAAAGTTATCGTGCTTACAGGCTACAGACAGAGAGACATACTGACACTACTGTAAAAATCATTTTTCTGATTCATGGGGTCTCAAAACGTGGAGATTTCATGAAAACCGACTGAGTCAAATTTTACATAAAACCAATACCTTCTCATTAGGATGAGAATGTCAAAATCAGCTACGAAAAAACACATTTCCTACATTAAAATAAAGAATAACGATTTACGTATACATATTTATTTTTTATAATATAATAATATATTATATAATGTCCTTGTAGGCTTATAAATGAAATAAATTACGCATATATTATAAAAAAAAAAAAAAAAGAGTCACTCCGTACCCCCCCCCCCCTTCCTGCTCCCGTAACTCCACACCTGAGAAAAAATTGTTTCGCTGGCCCTGGGCTCGCTGATTATAAATATGCAGTTAGAGTTTAAAAATTCAAAATGGCGGATCCAATATGGCGGATCATTTTTTCAAAAGTTGATCCTATTCGCTTTGAACTTGTTACTCAAGGGTTTTAAGGGTCACTGATTACGAATATGCAGTTACATTTTGAAAATCCAAAATGGCGGATCCAATATGGCATTATCAATAATGCAGATACTATTAAAATCCTTTCTGTTTTCATTTTCTTCCTCCACCCCTAGATAAAAACACACCCCCCGCTCTAAGGGCGCATGCGATTAATTTGGCATACGGCTCATTTGAAAGGGCTTGTTTCAGCCCTTAAGTTCTGATATTAGCGAATTTTGTAGCACGTCATGGTTCAGCTCTAAAATTTTTCAAAAATAGCTAAAAACGCCGTTTTTAGGGGTTTCAACCCCTATTTTCTCAATGACGTGACGTGATGAGAAGTTTTTGAACCCAGATTCGTGTTCAGCACGAAAAATACATTCGGAAACACTAGGTGCTATCTTATTCGAATCAAAAAAATTAGCAGGGCAGTGTAATTGTTTAATGATTTTTATGTTGCCAACTGATTGATTAATTATTAAATCATTCTATTGAAACTTACATTTTCTGGAATTAGTTTAAAAGGTTATTAATAAATTAAATTTTGGTAAATGAAAGTTAAACTTAAAAAAAAATATTATGTAAATATTCTTTTAATGTTTTAGTGAAAATTATAGTTTAAAGCTTCTTATTATTTTTTTTTTAAAGTAACATAAATTGATTATTTAGTTGAAGGTTATATAATTAAATATTGGATATAATTTGTATAAAAAAAGTGATTTATATTTAAGATAACGCTATTTAAATTACATAATTTTTTTAATGTTACTATTCCATTTTTGGTTAGAAATTTATCATTTTTAATTGACATTACAACTATTTCCGTGAAAATCTATATTTTTTGGAAGAAAATTAATCTCCTTGGTTAAAAACTCATGTTTTTGGTCGAAAATTCCGCTATTTCTTTAAAATTAATCTACTTTGTTGAAAATGAAACAATTTTTCTAAAAAAGTATCCTATTTGGTTGAAAAATCAACTGCTTTGTTGAAAATTCGTCTTTTTTTGCTTGACCCCAGCTGTTTTTGATTTAAAATAAAAATCGGTTTCGGTTGAAGTATAAGCTATTACATTTTTCGTTGAGGATTCATCTCTTTTAGTTGAAAATTCAACTATTTTGTTGAAAATCATTGTTTTTAGTTAAAATTTTATTTTTTAATGAAGATTTAACTATCCCAGTTGAAGATTTATAATTTTGGTTGAAAATTCAGCTCTTTGGTTGAAAATTTAACTATTTTGTGAATTTTTTTTTATATTAAATTTTTAGCTGAAAATTTAACTATTCCATGTTTGGTTAAAAGTTGATCTTTTTTAGTTGAAAAATACAGTTTTCATTTTCTGTATTCAAGTTTTTATTTCTGTTTTACTTTCTCAGAGTTTTTTCCAAGTTTAGTTCAAATTTCATTGTCGACTTCGCATTTTTCAAACTCAAATTCTACGATAAATAATTAAAATTTTATTTCGATTCCATTCTAGTATTTAATGTTCAAACTTAACATCGAGAGAAAAAATGTAAGTAAGATCGAATGCAATAAAAAATTTGACTTTTAAACGCGAAGTTCATTCATAAGTTAAGTTAGTCTTAAGGGCATGTGAGACATTTTAAAATACGAATTACCGACCTTCCCATGTTATTTTTTCCGCCACTTTAAAAAGAGGGAAATTGAAATATCGTGCTAATTTTTTTTTTAATTGATAGGTAATATTATAGGCCAGGTCTGTCTGGTCAATTAAAGTTGCTATATTGTTGCTAAATATATATTTTTAATATTTGTAATGTTCACCAGAAGCTCTTGTATTTCAAATTATTTAAATATGGCGGCTGATCACATCGTATTTTCTTTTTCCAATTACAAGTGTCTGGTGCATTTTCACTTCACCGAAAAAGAAGAAATTAGCAATGCAGTATGTATAGATTATATAAAAATTGGCAAAATATTATTTCTGATTGAAATGCAATCATTAAAACGTAGTGCAGGAGCGAGGTGATGGATAGCAGAAGTGTTTGTCTCTTAGCGCGAAAAGCATTTCAAAATATAGAGGGCTCTGTAATTGGAAAATGCTGACAGCGCCACGTTGCACTTGCGGTTGTTGGCAGAAGCTTAGTGACCAGTCTCTAGAGACTGCGTCGGTAACGGCGAAATCGTTCAAAGATCTCAGTAATTTCTGACATGACTATTGAAAAATATAATGAAATTATTTGTGTTGATAAATATTAAATTGTTCGCAGTTGTTAAATTTATATATTAAAATTGCATGATACTTAAAAATTGAAGTAGATCAATTCATTATGAAGTTGTTGGCCAGGCTGGTTTGAAAAGAAATATTTGTAATAAAAATTATGGAAACTATTTTTTACATATTGAAATGTTAAAAATAAATTTTGAAAAGCCATTTCAGATATTATAAAACTTTAATGATAGATTTTATGCTTTCACATTTTTTAATTTTTGAAATCTTTCCAAATTTCAAATTATTTTCAGAATTTTGTGAAAACTTCTACATATCTTTTAAAATAAAAATCGAATCTCTTCAAAACTTCTAAATATTTATCCAACTTATTCGAGTTTAAAAGAAACGACAATGTTAAGTACATAATCACACACAATTTAAAAATGTTTAAAATAAAACGATTAAAATTGTAAAGTTCAAAGTTAAACCTTTCAAATTTTAAGAATTTAGGTCCTTCTATTTCAAACAATTCAGTTTTAAACTGCTCTGTTTTAAATATATGATTTATAATTCCTCGTTTCAAATGAATAGTCAAATATTGCTACTAATTAAATAATGGGGTTTTCCAAAAAATTTGAAATTGCATGCGTCAAAAATTGAATATTTTAGAGTGAAACAATATTCGATTACAATTTGATATTGAATAAAAGCCCTTAATTTTGGATAAATTATTTTGAAGTTATTTCAAAATAGAGAATATTCCATAAAATAACTCGGGAGTTTATATTTCTTCAACAGTTAAATTTGACACGTGAAAATTTGTCTTGTAAAATCAATTGTTGTCCCCTCTTTAATATTCAAAGTATATTTCAATTTAAACTTTTGCCAATAAATTAATATTTACAGTGGATCAAATCAAAAGTTTTTTCATCCAAAAATTACAATTTTTCATTCTTGAAAACTGCAATTTCAAATTCTTTACATTCAAGACGCACGCTTAAAAATTGCATTTTTTCAAAGTAAATGATTTTAGAAATATTCATATTAACTAAATATTATAATTTAACTAGTTAACAATTGAACACAACGTTTAAAAAAATCGGCTCCCTGCGTGAGCACTTCTCGTTGGACTGGACGCAAACCTCGCTTCACTGGCAAGTTTTAGCGCACGTCAATCAAGTCGCACGCTTCGCGCTCGAAATTTGAGTTTTCTATTTTCCCACAATATTTTCGACAAATAAAACTAAAATGACAAGTCCTATCAAAAAATGGTGGAAATAAAATTTTGTAGGACATTTCAAAAGTTATAATTCCTTTTTGAGATTTTCCCTGTATTTTGAATCGTTTGGCTCGAAATTTGGATTTTTTATTTTTCCATAGTATTTTCGATAAGGAAAACTTATAAAATGACAAATCCTATCAAAAAAGGGTAAAAATACATTTTTTTAGGACTTTTCAAAAGTTATAATTCCTTTTTGAGATTTTTTCCTGTATTTTGAATCGTTTGGCTCGAAATTTGGATTTTCTATTTTTCCATTATAGTATTTTCGATTTAAGGAAAACTAAAATGACAAATCCTATCAAAAAATGGTTAAGATAATTTTTTTTAGGACTTTTCAAAACTTATAATTCCTTTTTGAGATTTTTCCTTGTATTTTGAATCGCTTAGCTCGAAATTTGGATTTTCTATTTTTCCATAGTATTTTCGATAAATAAAATTGAAAAATCCTATCAAAAAAGGGTAAAAATACATTCTTTTAGGACTTTTCAAAAGTTATATGTAATTCCTTTTTGAGATTTTTCCCTGTATTTTGAATCGTTTGGCTCGAAATTTGGATTTTCTATTTTTCCATAGTATTTTCGATAAATAAAACTAAAATGACAAGTGAAATAAGAATTTTGTGTTTGGTCTTACTATTTCGTCTATTTTCTTGTTTGACATGATCAATGTTATTTTCCTGATTCGTCGAATCGGATCATTATTTTTTTTTAATGACGTTTGGCTACTAATTTCTTAAAAATCCCTTCAAATTATTGAAATCTATTAAAAATTTCTAGGAATCTTTAAAAATACCCTGAAGCATTTCAAAAGAATTCAAGACAATTCAGAAATAGGTATAGACGTGAATTGAATAGTGATTAACCCATGAGTTAATTTATTGAAAGAAAAGTGATTAATGTGATCTTTTCATTCAAAAAAGTGACTAAAAATTGATTTGAGAAAAAAAGTGACTAATGGTGACTGTGAGGCAGCCCTGATTATTTTTTACAGTTACTTCTTACAGAAATGCCCTGATTTTTTTATTACTTCAAAATGCCTGACCCTTGGAAGCTTTGATCTTATGACACATTTTTTTAAAGTTCCATTATGGGTTGCAAGTAGGGTAGCATAGGGACCAAATCTTTGAAAATAGGGTACTTGAGATAGGGACCTACACTGAATATGTGGTACAATAGGGGATATAGGGACCCGTCTGTGCGGCCTACCTATACTATAATCAGTTGGTTTCCATGCCGAAATTTTTTTACGTAGGGAAAATTTTATGTTATGTGTATTTCAATCTATTTCCGAGGGGACCCCAAAATTTATTTGCAGTCCTGAGTCCCGGGACCCCGAGTGTACTTTCCGGCACTGCTAAGAAACGAAATCTCTCTCTCTCTCTCACCACTTGTCTCTTTTCAACTGGACGAGTTATTTTTGGCAAGAGTCCTACACGAAGATTGACGAAGATCATCGAAGCAATTAATTCGTGGAAGCACGAGTGACACCGAGCGCTGCCGATTGTTGTCGCCTCGAAAGCCGGTTCTAACACGCGAATCGCGATTTTCTGCGATTTTCGGAGTACGGAGTGTTTACAATCAGTGCAGTGTAGGAAAGAATACGAGAATTTCAAAGATTTCAAACAAGAGTGTCAAGGATTTCAAAGCATTTCAAAGATTCTAAACGATTTACGAATTTTTGAGAAGATTTAATAAAGATTTCAAATATTCGAGTGATTTGAAAGGATTATAAAAGATTCCAGAATGATTTCACAAATTTTTCAAAGAATTCATAAGGATTTAAATAGATTTCAAGAAATTCAAAGATTTCAAGACAGGTACAGTACACCAGTTTGAAATATTTCAAAACCTTCAAAAGATTTTTAATGATGATTATAATTTTCTGGTCTTCAAGATCCTATTGCAAAACTTCGAAATACAATTTAGTTTGTGATCAAATGAATTACAATTTGTGTAGACATTACTTGTAAAATTTATTGTAGCAATTGCGACCTTAGGCTTTCGCCCCCTAATTTAGCAATAGAATTTTATTTAATTTTTTAAATGCAAACCAATACATTTAATGTGTATTGGTATTGGTATTGGTATGTGTTAATTTTATTAGAAGTTGTGTGAAAAAACGTCAAATGATAATGTTTCCGGAAAATATCAATAAATTCGGAAATAACCATTTTTTAAATCTTTTTTTGGCTAATTTTTAAGATAATTTTCTGCAAGTCTGTTAGAATACTGTTCTATTAATTTGTTTTAATTCAGTTATGAAACCCTGACTTTATATAAATATTGATAAGTTCTTTAAATTAAGTTTCGGTTTTGATTGCATCGAAGGATAAATTCTAGAAATATCTGATCAAGTCACTAAAATAATGCAGAAAATTATCTTTAAAGCTAGTCCAAAGAGATTAAAGAATATTAATTGCTTTTTGATTTATTAACGTTTTTTGGAAACATAAAAATTTATATATTTTTTTAATAACTTCTAATAAAATTAATATATTGCTTTCAATTTAAGAACATTCTCTTATAAACTATCCAAGGTAGGTATATTCTATTTCTGTAAAATTAAAATCTATCACTTATATCCCGAAAACAATAATTTACCACGATTTTAAGAAAAACATAATTCTTAAACAAATAATAATTGTTTAAATAATTACAAATTATTTACAAAATACTTGGGAACTCGTCCCTTAACAATTAAAAATTAAAAAAATTGAATCAAATAAATAAATTAAAATTAAATTGAATAATTATTTTTAAAAAGTTTAAAAAATCCAAAGAATACCGTTTTTAGTATGAATTTAATAGAAAACATGCGTTAAGATGTTTTAATATTTCAATTCACAAAAAGTTTATAACAAGTAGCTCTTTTTTCCATTTTTTTTAAATCAAGCTTTTCCCATTTAATACCCCATGTTAATTTCAAAGGCTCGGGGGCACGGGTTAACTTTGACAAAAAAATAAAAATGTTAAGTTGATAAATTGTAAATGTAAATTAAGTATTTATTTTTTAAATTGAACTATAGTTCGACTCTTAACAATAGAATAATAATAAAATTGATTTTATAAGACGATTATGAATCTGTTAATAATTAAATAATTTACAGTATTACGTTAAAAATGGAACTATTTCAATTCGAAAGCCTTAGTAATTAATGAAATGTTTGCATCCGATTGAAACTTCAAAATCTTTTTTCAATTTTCAAAAACATTTTAGTTAATATATTCATAATTAAATGCTTTTATTCAATTTCAAATTCTATTCAAATATTATTTCATTCTAAAATACTCCATTCTTTAAGCATTCAGTTTGAAAATTTTTAAATAAAAAATTTTTGTTTGAATATTTAACAATATTTGACTGTTTATTTAAAATAAGAAATTATAAATCAAATATTCAAAAATAAACCAAATAAAACTTAATTATTTAAAATAAAATCAACCGCGAATCGTTCGAATTTCAGGGTACTGAATGTAAACTTTACAATTTTCATTGTTTCATTTTTTTTTAAATTTTCAATTTGTAAATGACATTTTTCAATTTACATTTTTCAAGAAACATCTTATAATCACTAAATTGTACTGTTTTTAAGTTAAAATAGTTTGAAAATGATATAATTTTGAACACTTACAAATTTCTCTGAAAGAACTCTGGACACGCTTTGAGGTTCGCTATATCTGTTATAATAAATTTAAATAAGAAAGTAAAAATGAAATATTCAAAAATAAACAAATTGAAATTGAATTATTTTAAATAAAATAAGCCTCAAATCATAAAAATTTCAGAGTGCTGAATGCAAACTTAAAAATTTTCATTGTTTGATTTTTTTTCAATTTTTAATTTATAAGTGACATTTTTGAATTTGAATGTTTCAATAACAATGTAAAATCCTTTAATTGTAATGTGTCAACCTAAATATGTTTAAAAATTATATAATTTTGAACACTTGAAAAATTTATTGATTCATTCTTCAAACTATTTTATTTCTTAAAACGCATTCTCTCCTTTGCCTGCTTAGTCAAGCTTTGTTCATAAAATACCGATGCGGACCGATATGAGTTCTCTGAAAGAACACATTGTGTCGCACTTATGTTACGCATCTACATTTAGAATCAGGCTAATTATATTTCATGCAGAAGAATATCAAAAATTGAAATTTCATTATGAAAAATTAATTTTTATGACACTTATCATTATTATTACACACCTAAGTACTCAAAAATTATAAGAAAAATATTGAAAATTGTTTCTTTTTTTCAAATTAGACACAGCATATTTTTCTCCTGTTTGTAAATGATTTACAATTGTTTAAACAATTATTATTCGTTTGAGAAATAGAGGGAGAGAGAGAAAGAGGGAGAGACAGAGAGAAGCAAGCAAGCCTCCGGTCTGTGACATAAGACACAACGCCTGTGTCAGAGGCTTGCGTTACATTTTCTAGTCTTGGTTTCATTTGAATCAGGCGCGACTCTCCATATCGAGGTCTAAGATTTGCACATCAAAAATATGAATCTTCTTTCAAAACTAATAATTTTGTAATAAAAATATCTATTTCCAATGAAAAACAGAATCTGAAATTGTTCAAGCTTGTAAATTCTATTATTTTAAATAAAAATCATTGGATTTAAATCTAATTATTTTTTTTCAAAAAATCTAATCGCAGATGAAACACACCAACATAACCTAAACCCTCATAAAAAACTTAGTACAGATACGGACCTGCACGCGCAGTCGGGCGGCCCTCGGCTAGTCCTGAACTTTTTAGCGGGACGAAAACGACCCAGTGCGACCGGCGTATGGGTAAAAGTTGCGGTTTGAAAGTTTTGTTTTCTTCGATTTATTTATTTCTTTTCCAATCTCTTAGTGTTAGTTTACATTTAAAATCACTTGTATGTATAAAAATAATATTATTTTGCAGTAAAAATCGTCGTCAATATTATTTTTCATAAAAATCCCCCATTTCCCACTCCTTGAAATTGTGCATTTTCAAAAGCTTCAATAATTCTACTTTTTTTTTAGCAGGAACGAATTCAAAAGAATTCTAGGAATTCAAAGTAATTGAAAGGATTCAAAAGAATGCGAAGAATTCAAAGCATTCAAAAGATTTCTAACAATTCATAAGAATTCAACAGAATTAAAAAGAATTCGAAGAATTCCATAGAACTCGAAGAATTCAAGGAATTGAAAAGAATTCAAAAGAATTCAAAGAATTCAAAAGAATTCAAAAGCATTAAAAGGATTCAAAAGAATTCATAAGAATTCAAGGAATTCAAAAGAATTCCAAAGACTTCAGCAGAATTCTAGGAACTTTAAAGAATTCGAAAAATTCAAAGAAAATAATTTTTATGTTTAGGTCGTCTATTGTAATTGTAAGTGAGGTAACTGTCCGAGTAATCGTGAAGGTCCCAATAATCGTGTAACTTGGTTAATGTATTGTTAGAAAATATGATAAAAGTAACATTTAGAAGAAAAAAATAACATTCGTTTTTAGCATTTTATGGTATGAAATGGAATTTCAATTAATTAAAAGTTGACAGAAAAGAAGAAAACTGGCAGTACTATTAGTGGTGCTAATATCACGATTACTGGAATGTTTACCCAGTTAGGGGCTGTGCACATAATACGTCACACGTTTTTCTTTTCCTTATCTCGTTGTATCCCTTTTGGCTTCGGGCAATTTTATTCTCGTCTTTATTTAAACAAAGGAAAAACGTGTGACGTATTATGTATACGACACCTTACTTAATTTTTTAATGCGAAGAATTCAAAAGAATTCAAAGCATTCAAAATAATTCTAACAATTCAAAAGAATCCGAGCAATTCAAAAGAATTCTAAGAATGCATAATAATTCAACAGAATTCAAAAGAATTCGGAGAATTCAAAAGAATTCAAATCATTCAAAAGAATTCTCAGAATGCATAATAATTCAACAGAATTCAAAAGAATTCGGAGAATTCAAAAGAATTCAAAGCATTCAAAAGAATTCTAAGAATGCATAATAATTCAACAGAATTCAAAATAATTCGGAGAATTCAAAAGAATTCAGAAGAACTCGGAGAATTCAAAAGAATTCAAGGAATTCAAAATAATTCGAAAGAATTAATTTTTAAGTTTAGGTTGTTTATTGTAATCGTAAGTGAGGTAAGTGTCCGAGTAATCGTGAAGGTCCCAATAATCGTGTAACTTGGTTAATGTATTGTTAGAAAATATGATAAAAGTAACATTTAGAAGAAAAAAATAACATTCCTATTTAGCATTTTATGGTATGTAATGGAATTTCAATTAATTAAAAGTTGACAGAAAAGAAGAAAACTGGCAGTACTATTAGTGGTGCTAATATCACGATTACTGGAATGTTTACCCAATTAGGGGCTGTGCACATAATACGTCACACGATTTTCTTTTCCTTATGTCGTTGTATCCCTTTTGGCTTCGGGCAATTTTATTCTCGTCTTTGTTTAAACAAAGGAAAAACGTATGACGTATCATATGCACGACCCCTTACTTAATTTTTTAATGCAAAGAGTTCAAAAGAATTCAGAGCATTCAAAAGAATTCGAATAATTCAAAGGAATTCACAAGAATTAAAAGGATTTAAAAGAATTCATAAGAGTTCAACAGATTTTGAAGAATTCAAGAGAATTCGAAGATTTAGAAAGAATTCAAAGCATTCAAAAGAATTCTAAGAATTCAAAAGAATTCTAGGAACTTGAAAGAATAAAAAGGATTCAACAGAATTCATAATAATTGAAGGAAGTCAAAATAATTCAAGGAATTCAAAAGAATTCTAGGAATTCAAAAGAATTCTAGGAATTCAAAAGAATTCTAGGAATTTAAAAGAATTCTGAAGAATTCTAGAAATTCAAAAAAATTTAAAGAATCCAAAAGGATTCAAAGAATTGAAGTGAATTTTTAATTTTAGATCACTTATTGTAATTTTAAGTAAGGTAAGTGTCCCAGTAATCGTGAAGGTCCCAATAATTGTGTAACTTGGTTAATGTATTGTTAAAAATTCTGATGAAAGTAACATTTGGAAGAAAAAAATAACATTTAATTTGAGCATTTTATAGTATAAAATGGAATTTCAATTAATTCAAAGTAGACAGAAAGGAAGAAAACTGGCATCACTATTAGTGGTGCTAATATCACGATTACTGGAATGTATGACGTATCATGTGCAAAGAGTTCAAAAGAATTCAAAGCATTCAAAAGAATTCAAAAGAATTTGAAGATTTCAAAAGAATTCGAAGAATTCAAAAGAAGTCGAAGAATTCGAGGGAATTCTAGGAATTCACAAAAATTAAAAGGATTCAGAAGAATACAAAAGAATTCATAAGAGTTCAAAAGAATTTAAAGAATTAAAAAAAATTCAAGAGAATTCGAAGAATTATAAAGAATTCTAGGAATTCGAAAGATTTCAAAGCATTCAAAAGAATTCATAAGAATGCGAAAGAATTCTAGGAACTTATAACAATAAAAAGGATTCAAGAGAATTCATAATAATTCAAGGAATTCAAAAGAATTTAAAGAATCCAAAGAGATTCAAAGAATTGAAGTGAATTTTTAATTTTAGATCACTTATTGTAATTTTAAGTAAGGTAAGTGACCCAGTAATCGTGAAGGTCCTAATAATTGTGTAACTTGGTTAAAGTATTGTTACAAATTCTGATGAAAGTAACATTTGGAAGAAAAAAATAACATTTATTTTTAGCATTTTATAGTATGAAATGGAATTTCAATTAATTCAAAGTAGACAGAAAATTGGAAAATTACTTAATTTTTTAATGCAAAGAATTCATAAGAATTCAGAAGTCTTCAAAGAATACAAAAGTATTTAAACAATTGAAATTAATTTTTAATTCTAGGACGTTAGTTTTAATATGAAGCAATACTTAATTTTTGAATTTGGTGAATTGAAAAAAAAATTTTAATTCAAAAGAATTCAAAGAGTTCAAAAGAATTCAGAAGAATTTAAAGCATTCATCAAAGAGTTCAATAGAATTGAAAAGAATTAAAACAATTCAAAAGATTTCAAAAAATTTCAAAAGTATTCAATGAATTCATGAGAATTCAAAAGTCTTCAAAGAATTGAAATTAATTTTTAATTTTAGGTCTTTAGCTTTAATCTTGAGTAATATTTAATTTTTGAATTTTGAAGAATTGAAAAAAATTCAAAAAAATTTAAAGCATTCATCAAAGAGTTCAGTAGAATTTAAAAGAATGGTAAGAATTCACAGAATTCAAGAGAATTTGAAGAATTCGAAGAATTGAAAGGATTTCAGAACTCGAAGATGGTTTGAAAGACGTGGCTTTGGTAATAGCATTATTTTTCTTACGTCTCTGAATAAGCGAGAATATAGAAATTTTATTTGCTATGTATCACACACTATTAGAGAAACCTGAGGTTTTGTAAATTAGAAGGTGGCAGCACATGTCTGGGATTATTTTTATATTCTGACATGTAGTCCAGTTACAAAATTCTAGCGTCGTTACCGACTCAGTCTGTGCGAAACCGGCAGGGCGATTCTCCGGCAACCGCAAGGTGGCGCCCGCATCTTTTTCTAAAGTGGCTTTCTCCCACCAGCCGCCACATTTAAATAATTTGTAATACAAGAGCTTCCAAGTGAACATTTCAAATATTAAAAATATATATTTAGCAATAATATAGCAACTTCAGTTGACCAGACAGACCTGCCCCATAATATTACCTGTCATTTAAAAAAAAATTAGCACGATAGTTCAATTTCCCTCTTTTTAAATTGGCGGAAAAAAATAACATGGGACGGTCGGTAATACGTGACTTCATAATGTACTACATGCCCTTAAGTGAAAAAAAGTTTTTCATCATGTGTTTTACATGTTTTTTTATAATTTTATACAACTTTTATTGCATTTCCTATTGCTCTCCTATTACGGCGGCGAAGCCTTCGACACAGGGCACAGCTAGTGTAATTTAAGTACACTGTAAAAAATTCCTCTGAATTTTACGTCGCTGGGCGATGGACATAAAGGGACCCTCGATGGACTCAGTAAAATTACGTATTGCATAAATATTACACACGTATCGGAAATTTCCATCCCATGATTGTAAAACTCCACCCATAGTTGGAATTAGCCGGAATTGCAATTATTAATTTTTACCAATGACACGTATATATTATTACAAATGACTAATTCAGCTGTTTTTTAATAATTCAGTTAGTCACCATATGAATTAATTAAGAATAAAACAAAACTAAATGAATTTGTAAAGGGCACAATGTAAACTGTCTGAGTGAGGATATGTACATAAGTATCCCAAACAAAACGAAATATTATATATTAGGAATAAATAATAACTGAAATAAACTCTACTTTACCATGAGTAAAATAACGATACTTTTTTAAAAATAATATACACAAGAATGGTGACTTTCACTGATATATAATTAATAAGCGACATGCAACGAAGACTCATCACCAAAAGACGCCAGCTTAACTATAATTTGAGAGACGTAAAATTACAAAAAAATTCTAAAATTTCAGATTTCCGTTCGGAAAATTGACCCTACAGACGATGCGATATTACATCGCTGTTCGAGGGTCCCTTTATGTCCATCGCTGGTAAATGTAATTGTACACAGCTGCCGTAAAATCACATCGTCCATCAGTACAAATTTACGTATTTCGGTAAATTTACACTGATGGACAGTGTGATTTTACGAATCTTACGTAATTTTCACCATATTTTTTTTACAGTGTACGGTCCCTTACAAATGTAGCCTGTTAGCTCCACGACCGTATCAGATTTGTTGGAGGTAGCTGCAAATAAGACAATCACTGTATTATTTTACATAATAATTCTACTTACGGCATTTCTAAGCTTACATGAAGGTAATATGAAGTTCAATAAATGTTGCATGCCGTAGGCCTCAATGTTTTCAACACCATACCTTTTACTAGAACCAACTGTAAAAATAAGTGCTTTTTGGGCATGCTCTAATAACCACAACATTTTTTTTGCCTAATTTTTTTCGCCATTCCCATGTCCAAACGAATTAAGATATCAAGTTCAAATTTTGATAGATTAAATAAAAGATACTAAGGAACGTTTTTCTACATGTAAATGTCTATTATTACAAACAAAAAATCTCCAACAAATTTTGGTTTGTAATTATAAACATTTAGACGTAGAAAAACATTCCTTAGTATCTTCTAGTTAACTATCCAAAATTTCAATAAAACAATACATGACAAGCATATGAGGCGCCTGAAGTAAATATAAGTAAGCGTTACTTACCAGAAAATAAATGTAAAAAAAAGTTGACAAAATTTACTACATAATGAAATAAAAATAATTATAATTTCGTACCGCCTTCATTACCATTATTAGCAGATGGTATTCCACTGCTTAAATTTGCAAGAAGATCGACCTCAACAAATTCATAAACAGCATCACCTGAAAAGTCCATATCTGTCATTTTTTTATTTAAAAAAATTCTTGCACATGTTACTATTTTCTGTAATAAGAAATGATTGTTGAATTTATTTAAAAAAATATATAAATACAAGTTAAATCATAATATATTTCTAAATATATTATATAGTGTCATTGTTTACGACGTTTACAACTATCTTTAGGTTAAACACCTTAGAAACTGAATTCTTTGATATACCCCTGCCGATGAAACGGCACTGGCGAAAGGCACTGGGCCGCCAGTGCCGTTTCAGTGACTGTTTGTGCTGATTTCGGCACCTAAACGGCACTCAGAGTGATGCGACGGTCATATAATGGTCCTATTGTATTCGTCACGTACCGAGCCGGCAGAGTGGTTTACGGTAGTTGGCCGCCACCAACACGAATCCCTTTTTGAAATTTTCTTCAAATTATTAACACTTTTTTTAAATTTATACATTATGTTCATTTGAATTTTAAACTTTTCAACAAAAAAAGCTAGATATCTGAAATTATCGAAACCCTTAGATTCTGAATTTCTAACTTTCGCGGAGGTAATTTCAAAATTTTACAAATTTTAATTTTTCATTCTTAATCCCTTTCAGCTGGTCTACTTGGTAGCCTATTCGCTGGTATAAAGGGAACTTCTGCAGGCATTTAAAACTGGAATCTGAGTAGCTTTAAACGAGCAGCACTGAAACGGCACTGGGCAGTGCCGTTTGAGTGCCGTTTCAGTACCGTTCAATCGGCAGGGACGTACCATTTGCTTCATCAAGCTCACACAACATTTTATTTCCATCTCAAATGGATTTATTGTTCTCATCAAGAACTACTCATCGGGCATTCATAATTAAAACAGTTTATACCACTTTATATTTACGTATGTACATAAAGAACAACCTATCTTCCCGCTATACGGTACAACTGCAAGGGCCGTCAGCTGATCACCAGTAAGCCGCAAAATAGAATAATGCGCATTCATATGTCAACAAATTTTGCAATTCAGAATAAAATAGTTGAGCACCCCTTCGCGCTCAGAGTCGAAAACACCCATGGCGTCTATCTTTTTTAATAGTATAGGGGGCGTGGATGTGTCATATAAGAAAGGAGAGAGGGGCCGCAGGGCTTACGAGAGAGAGAGAGTCGGCGTAATTTCTCTTTTTGAATTTGAACTGAAAACTTTTCGTTTACCATTCCTTTATGGAACGCTTCTGTATTGTAACTGGACTGTGAGACGTGATCTTTTTTTGTGAGTTTCTTACTACATATGTATAATTTTATCCTTCATGTTTTTGTATGATCATTTATACGCAATTAAATTTCTTATTTGAACATGATGTGACTGTTTACGACAGATTCGAACAGGTATCGTTTTTAAGGCAATATGTACTTACTCCTTCATATTTAAATTAAAACTCCTTGAAACGAAATGTGTGTTCAACAAGAAATTAACGCTTGTAACTTTGATCGCTTTTTAATGGCGGCTGCAGAAATAAATAAATCAACATTTTTTCCTTTGAAATCTGAATGTCAGTGCGACAACGATATAATAAAATAAACAACTAAAGGGGCGGCTCTTTGTAGCCTTTTTGACTTTTGGTCAATTTTTTTACGGCTTCCGTTTATGACGAAGTGGAGGTCTCGAATTAATTATTGCATTTCAGTTCAGGAATTAAATCACAGGCAATTTTTCAATAGTCGATTCCTATACAGCAGAGTCTCACTATTTGAACGCGCGATCGCATGCGTTATATGAATTCCTAGAATTTCTGGTCCACGCAGTTTCTCAGGGGGCAGGGCGAGAGACGGTAGCGACTCCGCCTCTGAAGGGACGCATGCACACTACTACTCAGTCAAGTAGATTGCGCAATATCATGGAAACGGTTCAGGCGGCCCTGACTGTTTATGTTCGCTCTACGCGCTATATGAACAAGGCTATTTTCAGGCAACCCCCGAGATTGTTCATCTATCGAGACTCTGGTGTATTGCTTTTTTTCTCATCTTACAATTCGGTTCACCTGGTGCAAATAATGTTATCGGGTAGAGGACGATATTAAGTTGCCCCGTGGCCGCTAATGGAGTTTTAATAAACCCGAAATCGAAGACGGACACGCGATATTACATAGGTGGTCCTTCGGGAAACCGGTTCATATTTCGTTTCGTTTCGCGCTTCGCTTTAGTCCCTCACAACATAATACCGAACCGCTCATAATTGCGTTAATCCTCAACCATGTAGTTATGCGGGATAAGACGCACAATATGATACTTAAGTATTTATTTATACATTTGAATATTTATTTATCTCCCGGACGTGCACTGCGACTAATGATCCTGTTCTGTTTGTTGACAAATTATTTCTCAACTGAATCAATCCAAAAATCGATTTAATTTATATACTTGCTGGTTATGTGTAGTTCTAATGAATTGTAGTTTGTATTGATACTAGTGATGGGCGCTGCTCGGTATTTCACAGTCATGACCAATCCTGACCGGTCATGACGGTAAATGTTGGTAAAACGCTGTCAGACCCAAATATCTCCACCAGGAAAGGTTTTTTTTATAGAGAAAAGTGGTTTAGTTATTAGGACATACCCTATGCTAAACTTGTACAACAATTTTTTCGGTTCTAAATGTTCCAGTTATTCTCAAAATAATAAAAATGTCAAAAAGCTGAGCATAGCAGACGATACTTTTGACAGTTTCGCGCGAGTTTCAAGGGGAATTTAAATCTGACACTTTATAAATTGACAAATTACATTGAAAATATGTCACATTTATTAAGAAATATTTTTTAAATAATAGTAGTATGTTAAGTTTTTATAAATAAAAATTCCTTTAATTCCATTCCTAAATGCTAAGATGAGTACTTTGTATCTTGTAGGTTATGATCGCAAATAAAAATACTGTTTTTTTCTTTAACTTGTAATATAATGTAGATACAAATTTAATTATTAATTTACATTTAGTAGTAATTTGCGTAATTTAATTATATATACATATATGTAAATTACGTATACATACTCATGTATAAATGCATTTAAAAATGTTTTCTAAATAATTTAAAAAAATATTTTAAATTTTAATGCCAGGTAAATGAAAAATAAATTTAAATTATGTCTTTATATGACTATAAAATTTGAAGAATGAAAAGGTTTTTTGGTATTTTAAATAATTTAAGATTTAATGTTAATTTATTTTTAAATTTAGTAATGAATGTTGTGTAATCATCATATTTTATAGACTTTATTTATTATTAATCAGACTGATAGAATGAGCAGTAACAAAAATCCTCTTCCTCAAAAGTTTCCTCATAATCATCGTCTATTTTTTCCTTTTTCTCCTTCTCTTTGAATGCACTGATGGTTTTGTGTGGATGTGACTAAAAGCGTTAAAACTTCTTTATTATAAGAATTGCCTTATTGAATTTCTTCACATATAAATAATAACAAATAATACATTATTTGTAAAAATTACTCATAAGTCCAAATTCATAATAATAAGATATTAATTTTATTTAATTCCAAGAAAAAAAACCAGTATTTTCATTTAGGGAATATAACTTATACGATACACAGTACTTAACTTAATGTTTAAGTGTCATATGCATTGAAATGTTATTTAAAATAACTTAGCCCACAACTATTATTTTAAAAATACTACTTAATAAATGCAACAGATTTTCAATGTAATTTGTCAATTTGTAAAGTGTCATTTTCAAATTTCCCTCCAAACTCGCGCGAAACTGTCAAAAATGTCGTCTGCTATACTCAGCTTTGTGTACACGTTTAGCTCAGGGTATGTCCTAACAACTGAAACACTTTTATCTATAAAAAAAACTTTCCTGATGGAGATATTTGGGCCTGACCGCGTTTTACCAACGTTTACCGTCATGACCGGACATTACCGGTCAGGTCAGGTATTACCACAGGCAGGCCGAGCAGTGCCCATCACTACTTGATGCACATGATACTTTTTGTCCTACCCTCCTTGAAAACAAGCATGTGAGGGAGATGGAGGATGTTTGGTGTACTTGACAATTTTAGATTATAAGTGAAAGGAAGAAATAGCGTACTTTGCAAAAGGGATTCAGAAAATAATAATATGGGAATAAATGATTTAGGAAATTACAATACTTAATTGCGTAAATGCTCAAGTTATAATTAAATTTACACTATTACATATTTAAGATAATAAACAATAATTAATGAAAGTGATTGAAATCTTAATATAGGAACTGTATTCTTAACGACGATTTAAAAAAAATGTTTAAAAAAATTTTCTTTCAATGTAATTATATAGTAAAGTTATGATAAATTTTTTTTTTCTTTTTTTTTTATATTATAAATTTATAAATTTATGAATTTATATTATTATGTGAGAAGTTGTAGGCTCCGGAAGCTACGATCA